>OZ025216.1:3202500-3457500 GCA_964019055.1 Anthopleura xanthogrammica | reverse complement strand
TGGTTTGTTTGCAAGTCCTATCGAGCTGACGGTTGTCCCCATTGCTAATCCACGTATACCTGTTAGAATAACACTTCCTTCTTCAATATATTCTACGTTTTTTCCTACAATTTCCTAAGTCATTTTTCAACCCAATATTTCTATAACAACCTCAATTTTTTATTTTATTTACACAAAGGATTTTTCAAAAGAAATGATGAAAGTTAATCGACATATTTTCTCAACTTTAGCTCCCAAAAAACCTTTGCCACATTTTCAAGTCACATATTTTTGTGCCATCAAACTAATACATTCAGAATACACTCTCACTGTTTTTTTATTCTAAATATTATTCTTTTTGATTCAAAGAATTTGTATAAATATCTGAGGCCAAGAAGGAAAATAGCCGTATGAAGTTATAAATATTCAATCGCTTATTCAGATTCAATAAACGTTTTCACCGACTATCCCTATTTAGACGAGGAAACTAGAGCATTAGCAGGAACTTAGAAACAAAATAATTAAATATAATCTATATTGAAAACTTTTCTTTTCGATTTCTATAAACGGGAAAATTTACTGAAGAATTATATTAAAGATTTTCAACTGAAAACAAGTAAATAAATGAACGGTCTTTCGCTAGCGTTTGTTTAAAGAAAGTAAAAGAACTCCAGAACCTTCAAAGCTAGAATTTATACATCTTTGCATACGAATTCCAGACTTTGAGAATTAGTTCAAGATTTAGTACTGCTAGTAAATTTTCCTGTTAAGTTCACCGCCTTCTAAAGAATAAATTTTGAATGGGAGTAAAAGAAAAACTGTCATAATTTCATAGGAAAATATAGTAAAATCATGAATTTAGTTTAGTGCTTTGCAGAAAAAGCCATTTTTGTGGAGTTTAGCAAGTCGTATTGGAAATACGGAAATATCTTTCAAAAAGGAGCAATGAATGCGATTTGGTTTGCACACTGGATTCATATTCTTGTAAGTTGTGTATAAGCAGGTATCGATCTAATTGAAAAGCAAATGTGAGCAGAAAAACTAAAATAAAGTCATACCTTGGAGCAGGATGATTATCAGACGGCACAAAGAAGCCAAACTTTTTTCTTGTCCACTTGTACGGTCTTTATGGGGAAAAGCAAGCGAACAGAGCGACAAATTCCTGTGAAAATTCTGGCGATCTTCTTAAGTCATGTTGAATCGGATGCCGAGGGCGGAATTATGTCAAGTGTTTCGATGTGAAGTCATCTTTTGAGGGGGGTGGTGTCGGGGTTGGTTGTTCAACTACTCATTAGGCGTGGTTAGTGTAATGTGCGCATGTGCGTAATACGCCCAAAGTGATGTCTTCTCTACAAATAAAAATATCTATTTTTGCTTTTATTTTTATGTTTGTAACTTTAATCTTTCAATATATCCAGTATATTTTAAGCTTTATTGGTTTATAATAACACTTTATTCAAATTCAATATATATACACAATACACTGATTTTTGAAAAGACAGACCACGAGTTTGAGCCCTATTGTCCGGCAGAGTAATTTGTGAGTGATCGATTTTTGTCTGTAAAATAATCAGTGACATGTATTTCGGTTATGTTTTGCGGGATTCCAAATTTTTAGAGTGTAGGGTATTCATTACCTTTTGTTTAGGTGGGTAGTAGTATTAAAGGTTGGTATGTACACGAATGACCGGAAATTACTGCCTGGTAAACCTGTTGCGGGTTCCCTGTGGCAAACCCAGGAATTGTCACGAAAATATTGTCAAATAAGAATAAATATATATATACAAAAAATTAATAAAACTAAACTAACTCAAAGTAAACTACCTGGGTTTCACATCAGAGTTCTCGAAAATCAGATACACAATTTTAAGGTTAATGTACAATAAAATATTTATATTAAAGATTAAGAATGAAAAAAGTATAATGCGAAATACTTAACATTAGTAGGGAATAGACCTTTTCGGCTTGGGCGTAATGTTTTCCCATTTCAAACCATGTGTCATTCTCTTGAGAACAAGATTCTCTGTTTGAGTTGTATCCATATTCATGTGTCTTCTCATGTGCAACTGTATATTAACAAAGAAATAATACTCTAGGTTCATCAATACTTAAATTAATAAAGCCTTCAGATGCATAATGTCATCACTATGAATTTACTTCAAACATATGGATGATTTTAAAATATTAAAAGGATGAACTGTGCTGGCAAGTTGCTATATACTTTCATGCCTGGACATTGCTGAAAGTTCTTCGAAACAACTGAATGGCCGAATGACGTATTTCTTGGATTCTCCAGCAGTAAATGATTGGATTCAACACTCCATTGAACATCACAAGCGTCTCTGTAACCACTACCAACATCAACTTGTGCTGTGTTAACTTCATACCAACATTACTATGGACGACCATTGCTCCTGCATAAGGTACATAACAGAGTACGAAAGCACCAATCACATAGTACATGGTGTTGACAGATTTCTTGTATCTGGGCATGTCTATAGACTGTACTGATTGCTGTTGGGCTTGGATCTGCACTGAGTGTTTGTGGATCACTCGAAATATTTTGATGAGGAAGAAAAGGTTCAATAATATTAACAGTACAAATGAAAGAAGTGTAAGGAGTCGGATGAATGGAATATGGAACAGCTGCATTCGAAAAATACAAGTAACTTGACTAGAGACCCAAATGAAGCCAAGAAGGATGCCGTATCTTCTGGTTGTGACAAGCTCTTGGTATCGCAAATGAAGATGTACAGCCAGGAATCGATCGCCAGTGATGGCAGTTAGAGTCAGCAATGAAACAGTTGCAAGAGTCCAAATGCTGTAGTTGTAAACTAAACTAAATATGCAGTAAAGAGAAGCAGAACGCTTTATCTCGAAGAACTTGAACACGCAGTAAGCAGGCTGTGAAATTAGGCCCACACCAAAGTCAGATATGGCTAAACCAAGAACAAGGATATTCGAGGGAACTTGGATGGATCGTGTTCTCGCAATAGTGTAAATAATCACAAAATTATTGCATGAAGAAATAAAAGCAAGAACAGCGTTGATAATGATGAAAGTTATCACGAAGTTGTTGCTGTAAAAGCTACGAGGAAGATTAAAGGAATTGGTATCCAATGGCGGACAACTTGGAAATGAACTGCTATGATTAGTTAAAGCGTTTTCCATGGTTAATATATCATGAAATTCAAGTAAAAATGAAACGTATCTTGTCCTGAGAGAATTTGTTACCCTGATATGCAACCATGCATGAAAATAACTGATTTCAAGGGTTTTGAGCTTGGGTTTTGAACCATGCACTTGTGATGTTCGTAATGTTCGCCTAGATTTGACTGGAATCCAAGATCCCGAGATTCGACGACTGAGGCATGAGTTGAACTACAGCTCAACAACTTGAATTTTATAAAACTTTAGAGTAATTACACGCGGGAACACAGGATAACTCAATCTCGATTGATCGGCGACTAAAAAGAAGTTTACTTTTTCCCCGCAGTGATACTGAGTCAACCAAGGCAATGATGAGCAGGTTTTAGCTTATTTACCGAGCTCCAATGCCAATGCCAATGCCAATAAATGAAAATTTCGAATTCTGGTCATCTTTTTCAATATCATGAACTAAATTTTCACGGTACTTATTTCTGACAGACCAACTGTAGACTGTTTGGTCGCGATCGAGAATCCTTGGCAGGCAAGCCAATCTTTACAGCATATTATCGCACGAACAATACCATCTTTACCAGAGGAGGTTATGTGTCTGTAGAATTCGCAATAATTTAACAGCTTTTTGGCCCTAGATAGCGTGGTATTCACTTGACCTTCCTATACCTACCCACTTAGCAAAGGCGGCTGAATCCAAAACACATTCAAACCCATAAACGTGTCTGCAAGAAAAGCAGGTGTAGAACTTTTATGAAACCTGTAATTGTTGACAAGGTTCAATTTCGGTACCCCATATTGAGATGTGGTGATCGACGGCCATCTTTTGAAGTGTCATCTTTACTTGAGGTAATTGCTTCTTTTTTAATCATCTTCATATTAGTTTTATGTTCCCTTAGAAGTTTCTCCCAACCCGTATGGATTCCCCATTGTTTTGGTGGACATAATTGAATTCATATTTTTTTCTAAAACCAATAAAGGTGGTGGTTGTAAACAATGATATCTGATGCGTGGCAGATGATTTCGATTCTCTCTGCATCGGTATCGTCAAAGCGAATTAGCCAATAAGGAAACATTTTGCCGTGGCTCAATATTTCCTAGCAGTCTCGATAAAAAGAACATGATGTTTTCTTTTTGTTCTTCTTCTTCTTCTTTTTTTTCTCCTGGGGGGGGGGGGGGGGGGGGATGGGAGGGGGAGGTACTCCCTATAATGGCCTATACGGGGATGCTCCGCCCGAAAGGGGTACCTATTTCAGGCCGCAGGTATAAATCAAAGGTCTCAATGAGACGACTCACGGATATGCCCACTACTCGGCTCACTACCACAAAATAAATATGGGATACCTGTGTCCTGTCACTGAGTGGGTTGTTAGACTTGCCCAGGCTTGTTCAAGAAATGAATGTTGTTTACTTGAGAAGGATTCATTTCAATAAATAGTAAAACCACCGCGATCGTTTTTCAAGACTGATTAACGGCGAAACAATTTGTTATGTTATTCCAGTAACAAACCTTATTTTGCTACTAACCCTCGATTGTTCAAGGAGAGAATACTGCCGATTATTTTTGAGTGACTGAATCTATAGTTAGTATCTGCATCGCAAAAAAACACTGCTCAATAACAGCTAACAGCTAGCAGCTAACAGAGCGCGCAAAGCAGTCTGGAGGAATATTTGAACAATAGACCATTGTTACCCAGTTTTTTTATGCAAATGAAAAAGTGATTTCATACACTCACAAATACTCCTACGGAGTCTCCGTGAATCAAAAAGGGGTAGGAATTTGTGAGTTTTGGTATAAAAAGGTATAAAAGGTATATGAAAGGGGTAACTTTTTGCTTAAATTTGGTATATAAAAGGGCAAGGGGTCGAGAACCCGAGCGGAATATCCACGTATGAAACGCCCAAAGTATGTTATTATGATTATCCTGTTTTCTAACTGCACTTTGATGTTCCTCGCGTCTGATATTGAACGATCTACCAGTCTCTCCAGCATAGGTTACTTCACAATCATTACATGAAATCTTGTAAATAGCTCCGACTCGATCGTTTGGCTGTCACGATCTTTATTCTTGGTCAGGACCTTACGCAGTGTAGATATGGGTCGATGAGCCACGTGAATGTTATGTGGCTGCAAAATGTGTGATATGATCTCTGACGTACCTTTAATGTATGGTAATGAAATAAAGGCTTTCGGTGTATTAACAGTGTCATTAGGGTTGTTATTAGGTCTGCTCGGTTTATGAGTGTTGCTATTAATAAATTTATCACTGTAATTGTTCTTGTGAAACATGCGTCTAAGCTTTTGAGTTTCATTATGTAGACTGTCTGTAGAGTCGCATAGATTGTAATGCAACACATCGAGAAAAAGGCCCTTGCATCTTTTGACAATCCATTACCATTCTGGTTCCGTTATGTAGATGACACCATAACCGCGTTACGCTTAGAACACATTGACGTGTTTCACGAGCACTTAAACCAACAAAATCCTCATATCCAGTTTACTAGAGAATTAGAGGAAAATGGTAAAATACCATTCTTAGATTGCCAAGTGAGCCACCATAACAATAGCTTACATACAACCGTGTATCGTAAGCCTACAAATACCGACAGGTTACTTGATCAGTGGTCGTATAATCCAACTAGTCATAAGGCTACGACCATTAAGACTCTAACCAGGCGTGCTCAACTCATATGCGCCAACTCACCGCCAATTACGCAACACCAGGTAATTGTGCTATTGTGTATCATGACAGCATAAATGATGACCTATCTGACTTTATCCTTCACTTGACTCTGAAGATGACTTCCGCTCAGGTTGTCGAAACGTCAGTCACATCAAACAGTCCTTCTCAGGACTCAACCACCCAGATGATCATAATACAATATATTGTTTCTTCGACAAATATTGTTATTTCGATAAATGATTATAATAAAATTGGTCGTCGTCGTCGATCATCATCATCGCAATTTAAAGGGGAAAATCGCATCCGCGAAAAATCAGCAGATGGTTTTTGGCAAATGTTTTTTGTCTTTATAATTAATTTTGTATATTTTGATTATATTTTTTTAATAAAAAATGTTTACCATTGTTCAGCGATCTCATTTTCACGAACGATCAGTTCCACGTCTATATAGATATGGAGTTAAAAAAAACAACTAAGGCTTAGATGTTTTATTTTTTTTTATAGAAGAAAATTAATTCAAGAGTCAAACTCACCTACATGGATTGGTGATTCTTCCAAACCATCGATCACAACTAGTACTGATTAAACCATTGTCTTTATACGGTTTTAAGTGGATATTTAAAATCTCATCATTTTTTTTTTTTTGCATCTTTTTCACCTGTTAGCTACTGTGGAGTGTCGTGAATCAATACTTCAATGACACCAGGGAGTCCTGTTGAAACCCAATAACTGAACGCATCCTTCTTGAATAGAAAATAGAAAAACAGAGTTGTCATTGATGATGGGAACAACTCAAGTACAATCCAAGCTTGAGTAAATTCAACGGAATCGTCGTAAGTCATCCCAAAAATCTAAGATCAAACTACAAAGTTTCTCGCTGAAGTCTCTGGTAGCCGTACTAGACCTTCTGAAGAAAACTTCTGAGCCCTGCTTCCTGGGCCGTTCGTTGCCGTCGTTTTGTTCTTTTTTCAGGAACTGAGCTACACAGGGCACTTACTGTCAGTTGATCCGTGTTTTCGATGTTTGAACTTGATATTGCGAAGTAAGGATTTGATTTCCAAGTTCTTTTATAACTGTAGACTGAAACCCCACAACGTTAGTTTCACTTAATGTAAACTGCATCAATTTGTAAAATCTTTTGGCGGATTCCAAACTACAATTTAAAGTTTAAAATTTCTTAAGCTTTGGTCGTTGTGTCACAGCTTGAGGCACTCACAACAGAGTTTTAACTTTAAAGCTTGAAAGCTGTGAATTAAAGCACAGTTTTGTAGAAGGAGGAAAACCGGAGAACCAGGAGAATACCCCTCTAACAATTGCTTTTGATTATCAGTATTGATCCGAAAACCGGGTAGTGTCCAAATTTTTTCTGGCTGCTATAATTGTACAAGAATGAATGCGACGGCAGGAAACGAAACGCCACATTTTTGTCCGCTTCGAAATGTAGACACCATAGATGTTCTAAGCCTTCCTCGTGACGAAAATTACCACAGATTCCTTGTTTTGTTTATCTGCATCAATGCCTTGGCTGCTTTCCTCTCTTCCTCTAGTAACTTCAACGTTATTTTCATAATATTACGAAAGGAAGCGCTGCGAACACCATCCAATATTCTTATTCTTGGTTTAGCTGTGTCTGACTTCGTGAATGGATTTGTCGTGCAACCCTCGTATTGCATCGTGCGTTTTGCTGAACTTCGACGCGACTTTTCGCTTTTCTGTTTTTCTGGGATGGTGTTTAATCTAAGTGTCTGGTCACTTGCAGCAAGCACACTGTTAACTCTAACTGGTATCACTGCAGATAGATTCCTGGCTGTTCATCTCCACTTGCGATACCAAGAACTTGTCACAACCAAAAGATATGGTATAGGCCTCGCTCTTGTATGGATTTTATCACTAACTGTAAGTTTCAGTAGATTATTTGCAGTACCGAAAAGTCTTTTAGTATTCACTGCTGCTTTTCTGGTTGCTATTCTTCTAATGAACGCCTTTTTCATTTTCAAAATCTCTCGAGTTATTCGGCGACACTCATTGCAGATTCAAGCCCAACAGCAATCAGTACAACAGTCTATAGACATGCCAAAGTACAAGAAATCTGTCAATACCATGTACTTGGTGATCTGTGCTTTCATATTATTTTATGTTCCATTTTTGGGGACATTGATTATTCTTTCGATCACTGATCGAACGCAAGAAGTGTTGTATTTGCTTGTCATTTCGATAACTCTTCTGTTCTTCAATGGCGTGATGAATCCAGTCATTTACTGCTGGAGAATTAAGGAAATACGAAATGAGGTCTATCGACTGTTCAACCTGCAAAGGCAAACTTGAATCAAATCCAAGAACTATGAAATATTGAAACTCAATTCAAAGCTCAATAACTGCAACCGATTGTTGATTATGGATTTCGTTCGTACGTAAGTGCTATAGAACCAGAAGTAATATACGTACGCGATGGAAATAAGACTTTTATCTGGTTTATTTAGCTTTTACTTTACATCAAATTAAAGATAAAATATAAGGAAAGATTCAGATGAAAGAACAATCAGGGATGTTCTCACAGTTCCCCAAATGAAGGAAAAAAATTAATAATACTATTGACAACAGGAGGGCAATTTTTTAAATTAATAATCGTCCCTTGCTACGTTCAGTTTGACTCAGACCGTCCGTGTCCATGTTTTGCAGTCTTCAGTGTCGTATGTTAAATGCAGAGCCTTAGACCTCGCCTGAAGCCGCATGAAAGACTCGGGTTCTTAACTCAAGGAAGGGTCGTCCAAGGAGTCAGTTCCACACCTTCGTAAATCTTACGACGAAGCTTAAATTGTCTGGCTCGTACCCCAGAGTCATCGGTAAAGGGCATTCGAAGTTTATCACATTAGCGCCAAGGAGACTCATGATTAAGATGGAACTGTTATCTACAACATGTTATCTACAAACAGATCATTTACAGCAGCTGCTCCTAAAACCTCGAACAATTTACCTGGTTATATTAGGAAAGAGGACAATTTTAATAAGTTTAAAAGTCTTTTGAAGACTCATTATTTTAGAGAAGCATTTAGTAACTTAACTAAGTTTATTATTTTTATTCGACTTGCTTTACTAGTTTTTAGTTATTTATTTTTTGGTTTATCTTAATTTTAAGTTAAGGCTATGCATATTTTATTCTATTCTTAACTGCATGTAAATATCTTAATATTAGTACTACCATATTTTGTATATATAATTCTAAGTAGTTTATATATATAAAGTGTATTGTATTTTATCTAGTGTAATGCGCATTTGATCATATTTCAAATATTAAAAAACTCATGAATATTTAATGAGGAGATCACAGAATCATCGACCATGGAGGAGGTTTTAAATCTGATAAAATATCATCTTCATTTCTATATACTTTAACCAGGATTTTCTCTGCCAAACTTGGTTCATTCGTCAAAACCTCAATAGAACATGTGAACATACTGACCTAGAGGTTTTTTTAAGCTGTTTAATAAACTCGCAGATCGTGTTTTGTTGGGTCTAAAACCACTCGGCTTCACCTCGTGTTTTAAACCCAATAAAACACTCCTGCTCGTATATTAAACCGTACTTAAAATGCGCAATATAAGTATTAAATATTATTTTTATTCTTATTATTAATATATATTTATTTTGCAGAACTTAATGTCAAACATTCATTGCGATTTTATTTTGGCCTTCCTTTCCTTTTTGAGCGAGCTATCACTAGTTCAGTTCAATCAAAATTGATTTTCAATTTTGGGCCAAGTTATATGGACCCTTACTTTAAACAGAACGATTTTAATTATACTTTTAGATAGCAATTCCCATTCAAATCATTCGCCGCTGTTCATTTGCTCAAAGAAATGTCAGGTAATCATCCGCTCTTCTGGATCACATCTGGATCCAGGTGATCTCGCGAACATTTTGTTCGTAGCTCAATGTTTCTTAGTTCCATGTTTTCGGCTCGATTTATAACAGCTTTTGCTCGAAAACAAAGAAAATAAAACTAATCCGTGCAAAGATTTACCAAATACCTTTTAGAAAAAGTATATTTCGTAGTTGTTGGTGGAAAATATTTCATTTTGACAAGAGATAATAGAAAACACTTGGAAACTGATTTCCGCCGTGGCAAACAATGCATTGCGAGCCTAGATTCCAGATCACCTGGATTGCGTACAATTTAAAATGTCATTTCTTGCTTAACGCTACAGTACTAACGATTTCAAATCAACTTGTTTGTATGACGATTGAAGTCCTTTGTAGAAAGGAACGTTTGGAAATTAAAGTCTGTTAAAAAAGTTTGGTATGGCTATAGAAAAATTAAAGAAAACTAAAAAAATCTTTGGCTTTCTATCGGTTACATGGGCTATGACTCGTAGACCATTCGGGCGTCAAGTTCTGTTTAGTAATTTTCCAACCAGAAGTATCAAGAAACACTAGAAAATATTCAATGATTCATAATTCCTACAATGCGTGTAAATAAGGGCGATGTACAGTAGTTTCATGAGAAGAACTGACCTATTCAACGTCATTAATGCTCTTTCTTTTTTTGCTTTTTTTATCCAGAAAATTAGTTTACGAATCAAACTCACCTGAATTGGTGGTTCTTCCAAACCATCGATGACACTGACTAGTACTGATTCAGTAAACCATTGTTATTATACGGTTGTAAGTGTATATTTAAAATCTCATCAATTTTTCTGCATCTTTTTCACCTGTTTCACCTTGGTGAAACCCAATAACTGGATAAATGATCGAATTTGGAACAAAAGCACCCAATCAAAAAGAGGACAAAGAATTATCGTAGCTGATGTATTGATGCTTTTGTTTGTCAAGTACAAGATTATATAAATTAATGTATCCTTTCTGAATAGACAATAGAAAAACAGCGTTGTCATTGATGGTTGGAAGAACTCAAGTGCTCAAGTACAATTATCGTCTATATGTCATCCCAAAAATCTAAGATCAAACTACAAAGTTTCTCGCTGAAGTCTCTGGAACCCGTACTAGAACTTCAGAACAAAACTTCCGAGCCCTACATCTGTCAGTTGATCCGTGTTCTCGATCGTTGAACTTGATATTGCAAAGTAAGATTTTGATTTCCAAGATCTTTTAGAATTGTAGACTGAAACCGCATAACGTAGTTTTAACTGTATGCAAACTGCATCAATTAATCAATTCGTAGAATTTTTTGGCGGATTCCAAACTACAATTTAAAGTTTAAGATTTATTAAGCTTTGGCCGTTGTGTCACAACTTGTGACACTCACAACAGAGTTAAGCTGTGAAGCAGAGGATCAAATTGGAGTTTGGAAGTTGATTTTTTTCTCGGGAGGGAGGAAAACCGGAGAACCAGGAGAAAACCCCTCGAAGCACAGGAGAGAAGCAACAAGCAACTCTGCTCATATACCACACCGAGCCCGGCGGGGCTGGACTTGAAATCGGGTCGTATTGGTGCGGAGAGGCGAGGTGATTCTTCCGGGATCACCAAATATGCAATGAATATCTCCAATTCGGCTTTATTGAAAAATTGCCATCAAACAATTACTATTGAATATTGATCCGAAAACCGGGATTTTTTCTCATGCAGGTAGCGTCCAAAATTTTTCTGGCTGCTATAATTGTACAAGAATGAATGCGACGGCAAGAAACGAAACGCCACATTTTTGTCCGCTTCGAAATGTAGACACCATAGATGTTCTAAGCCTTCCTCGTGACGAAAATTACCACAGATTCCTTGTTGTGTTTATCTGCATCAATGCCTTGGCTGCTTTCCTCTCTTCCTCTAGTAACTTCACCGTTATTTTCATAATATTGCGAAAGGAATCGCTGCGAACACCATCCAATATTCTTATTCTTGGTTTAGCTGTGTCTGACTTCGTGAATGGATTTGTCGTGCAACCCTCGTATTGCATCGTGCGTTTTGCTGAACTTCGACGCGACTTTTCGCTTTTCTGTTCTGCTGGGATGGTGTATAATCTAAGTGTCTGGTCACTTGCAGCAAGTTCACTGTTGACTCTAACTGGTATCACTGCAGATCGATTCCTGGCTGTTCATCTCCACTTGCGATACCAAGAACTTGTCACAACCAAAAGATATGGTATAGGCCTCGCTCTTGTATGGATTTTACCACTAACTGTAAGTTTCAGTAGATTATTTGCAGTACCGAAAAGTCTTTTAGTATTCACTGCTGTTTCTCTGGTTGCTATTCTTCTAATGAACGCCTTTTTCATTTTCAAAATCTCTCGAGTGATTCGGCGACACTCATTGCAGATTCAAGCCCAACAGCAATCAGTACAACAGTCTATAGACATGCCAAAGTACAAGAAATCTGTCAATACCATGTACTTAGTGATCTGTGCTTTCATATTATTTTATGTTCCATTTTTGGGGACATTGGTTATTCTGTCGATCACTGATCGAACGCAAGAAGTGGTGTATGCGTTTGTTCTTTCGGTAACTCTTCTGTTCTTCAATGGCGTGATGAATCCAGTCATTTACTGCTGGAGAATTAAGGAAATACGAAACGAGGTCTATCGACTGTTCAACCTGCAAAGGCAAACTTGAATCAAATCCAAGAACTATGAAATATTGAAACTCAATTCAAAGCTCAAAAACTGCAACCGATTGTTGATTATGGATTTCGTTCGTACGTAAGTGCTATAGAACCAGAAGTAATATACGTACGCGATGGAAATAGCACTTTTATCTGGTTTATTTAGCTTTTACTTTACATCAAATTAAAGATAAAATATAAGGAAAGATTCAGATAAAAGAACAATCAGGGATGTTCTCACAGTTCCCCAAATGAAGGAAAAAAATTAATAATACTATTGACAACAGGAGGGCAATTTTTAAAATTAATAATCGTCCCTTGCTACGTTCAGTTTGACACAGACTGTTCGTGTTCATGTTTTGCAGTCTTCAGTGTCGTATTTTACGTGCAGAGCCTTTTGGCAGTTACTCCTTAGACCTCGCCTGAAGCCGCATGAAAGACTCAGGTTCTTAACTAAGGAAGGGTCGTCCAAGGAGTTCCACACCTTCGTAAATCTTACGACGAAGCTTAAATTGTCTGGCTGGTCCAAAGTCCTAACTATTTCAGACTGAGGTTAAATCATTGGGATTATTTGTTCGCTGTATTTTAGTGTTTTTATGAGCAGTTGGACCCGGTAATACGTCACAACTTAACAGCTCTATAGAAAAATTAAAGATAACTGAAAAAATCTTCGGCTTTCTATCGGCTACATGGGCTATGACTCGTAGACCATTCGGGCTTCGGGTTCGTTTTAATAATTTTCCAACCAGAAATATCAAGAAACACTAGAAAATATTCAATGATTCATAATTCCTACAGTTCGTGTTTATAAGGGCGATGTACAGTAGTTTCATGAGAAGAACTGACCTATTCAACGTCATTAATGCTCTTTCTTTGTTACAAAAACCTTCCTTAAGCGGATTAAGTAATATTCCAGCGACACATACAAGAGAGTATTCACATTGTAATGAAGAGTTGAAGTTCAATGAGTGCATACTCTACCGTGTAAATAATGGAAAGGAAATAAGTTAAAGTTATAGTGCTAAGAGTGTAAATCATGTTTAATATCAAGTATTCTCAACCAGCTTTTGCACATTAGGGAAACACAACGCGGTGTGTCAAGAACTGTCGATCAAAAGTGGAGTTATTGCTCCACAAAGAAAAAAGGAACTTCAAAGTTGCGTTAAGTAAAGCTCGGCCTTTTTAACTCGTTAAATCTGCTTCAACAGTTTTGAAAGCAGCTGGTTTCAGTCAAATAAAGAGGCTCTCCCGGTCGACCTTAATACAATTTTTTGCAAAGAAGCGTAAAGTTTGTTCTATACGCCTCCCGGCCGAGAAACAAAGCAAGCGAAAATTGGAACAGCTGAAAATAAGTTTTTCCTTGTAAAGTACATTTCAGAAAACGGCTGGTTCAACTTATGTGCAGAAACAATATTGGCCAGGTTCTTCAATGGTCGGGTATATTGCCAGCCTTATCAACAGATATGGTTAACATATGGGCAAAAGTGTAGGCTTGTGGTAAAAAGCATAAGGTCTGTAATGACAAGCTTTCGTCTCTAGGTTCTCAGTACAGGTTTGAAATACCAAAAAAGCCGCTTTTTCAAGTTTCGATTTGATCTTGTAAAATCCAGGCACCATCTTTTCAGCGAACATCTTTCGTCGAACTAATAGAAAAGTCAAAGTATTCTTTAGTGCTACATTGCTCCTTTAGAAGGGAAGGGAGACTGTTCTCACAAGCCGACGGCACATGCTGTTAGTTCCTAAGAATGTCCTGATTGCTAAGTCAAGCCAAACGCGGGATTCTTAAAAGAAACTTCAACTTAAAAAGTTGTCTCAACCAGGAAAAAGTTCCTACGTGAAGAAAAAAGACAGAAGATTCAATGCAAGCGAACGTTTTCAGTAAAAGGTCAAATTGAAAGTAAGACACATTCAAGCAGCCTAGCCACTAACCAAGCCACGACCTGCCTTAACGTTTTCCACAGTTAAAAGCAAAGAGCGTATTACCAAGGTCACTAACATGAACACAACACAAAATCTAAGCCAAAAGCTCACGCAATATCCTTGTCCACTTTTGGAGGTCTACTATCTCGAGATCACGGAAAGCTTTTCTTATAATACTTTCATCATTTTTATCATTGTTTTCAATGCCTTGACGGCTTGTATTTCCTCTTTCAGCAATGGCATCCTTATCTACACCATTTCAAAAACTGAGTCACTAAGAACCCCTTCCAATCTTCTGATACTTGGTTTAGCGATTTCGGATTTCGGGGTCGCTGTCGCGGCACAACCGTCCTACTGTATGCTAAGGTTTTCTGAAATGAAAGGCAATTTATCTATGTTTTGTGTGTCCGGTATGATTTATAATCTCAGCATCTGGGCTCTTGCAGCAGCATCTTTATTTTCTTTAACTGCTATTACTACAGACCGTTTTCTGGCTTTTTACCTTCACTTGCGATACCGAGAACTTGTCACAACCAAGCGCTGCAACGTGGTTATTTTTGGTATATGGATATCGGCTGTCGTTTGTTGCGTTTGCAGAATATTGGCTATGGGGATTGGTCTTCTTATTTTGGGGACAATTGTATTCACTGCTGTAATTTTGGTCAATGTATTCTTTATCTTTAAAATCTCTCGAGTGATCCACAAACACTCAGTGCAGATCATAGCCCAAGAGCAATCAGTACCACAGTCTATAGACATGCCCAGGTACAAGAAATCCGTCAACACCATGTACTATGTGATTGGTGCGTTCTTGCTGTGTTATCTGCCATTCATTGGAACAATGGTTATTCATGCAGTTGTCATCCAAAAACGATCGAAAGAACTGTCTTGCTTTATATTGACTACTGCGACGCTAGTCAAGTTTAACAGCTTACTTAATCCATTCATCTATTGCTGGCGTATTCGAGAGATACGTAGTGCTGCTTATAAAACTCTTAGAAAACTATTGAATCAGTAAGTAACACCACCTGCGTCGTATTAGCTAGCAAATGAGAAAGATAACAAAGAACAATTGGATTAGATTATGATTGGTTTAAACTTGACTTCTTTCTACGACCAATCATATACTGTCTTGCATGATCCATACATTGTCAAGACGCTTTTACGTCTTTTGACGTCATCAACGACCAATCACATGTACACCTGTTCAGCCGCCATCTTGAATATTACAAAAGTTGTGAAAAAAATCTCCCATGGAAGCTCTCTCTAGAGAATTTGGCAAGAGAAGTCTAAGAAATAAATCAATTGCATCTCAACAGAGTAGCTATCAATTCGTCCACTGAAATTCCAATTGGAATTTAAAAGTTGACTTTTGCGGATGGAGGAAAACCGAAAAACTTGGTTGAACTTAATCAACATACATCAAAGTAAATAAGAACAGGATAACATCAAACAGTCGTATATATTTAATGAAACATCAGTAAAAGAAGTTCTCTTTGAAAATACCGAGGCCAATATCGTTTACCGACCTTAAGGGAACTTGTTCTTCTGTCTTTTTATGACAAATCAAATAATGCCCACTTGTAAAGGAAAATATTAGAAAATTATCCACCAATAGGATAGCAGAAAAAGTTATTTATAATTACTAATTCCTGGTTCTGTAGGTTCATTTGGATTATATTTATAGTTTGGAAAAAACGTCTTTCATCCATTACAACTTATTTAACGAGTGCATGACCAGTGGCAATATCGTGCCGTTCAGCTTCATGATTTTCTGCCTGACTATTTGGAACTACGACACATTAATTTCTGAAGAGAACGAATCCAAAGAGAAGACTAGTGAAATAAGAAAGATCATTTGACATAAATAATGAACGTTAACAACACCACTACAAGTCAACCTTCGACTACAAATTTGATGCCCCTTTACAAAACTAATGGATGCATATCCCTTCGTGAATACAGTACATTTGTGTATAGTGTCATTGTCGTCCTTTCTGTGGTTTCTGTCATGGCATCTGGTTCAAATTTGGTTGTTATTTACACGATTGGAAGGACACAATCACTACGAACACCTATAAATATCCTAATCCTTAACTTAGCCATCTCTGATCTTTTAGGGGGACTTTTCAGTCAACCTATCTATTGTGCCTTTAAGTTTTCTGAAATGAAATGTGAACCTGAACTTTTTCTGCTGACCAGAAAAATGTACGATGCTGTAGTGTGGGTTCTTGCGCCAGTTTCATTTATGATCGTAGTAGCCATTATTGCAGATCGTTTTCTGGCTATTCAGCTTCATTTGCGATACCAGGAATTCGTTACAACCCAACGATATGCTATAGTGTTGTCTTCTATTTGGATTCTAAGTCTTATCTTCAGCGTGTGTAAGGTAATGTTTTATAACATTGACCTACATCTTGCAGCAGCCATCTACTTGATTTGCTTAGCCTTTATAGCATTATACTTTCTCTCTGCAATATCTCGAGTCATCCGCCGACACTCACTGCAGATTCAAGCCCAACAGCAATCAGTACAACAGTCCATAGACATGCCCAGATACAAGAAATCCGTCAACACCATGTACTATGTGATTGGTGCATTTGTACTATGTAATGTGCCAACTATTGGAGCAATTACAATACATGCTATACTAGGCAAAATAACGCTTAGACTTGTCTTTTTTTACACCATCTCAGAAACTTTGTTAATGTTGAATGGTGTGGTCAATCCCATCATTTATTGTTGGAGAATCCAGGAAATACGAATCGCTGCTCGACGTTTGCTGTGTAAAATATGCACGAGAGGCTAAACACTAACCTTTCCACAGCCACTAATTTTTCTCTATTTTGCAGATGCAATGAGCTTCCTAAAACGAGCTTACAGCAGTACAGACCAAGTTGGTTTAGACGTAGGTAATGCGCCTATGTGCTTCGAATAGAATTTGATAATTCCTTGGCATTTGGCCACCTGCGTCAATTGTTTTTAAATAAAGCTTAAATAGTCAATAACACCGTGTATATACTAAATTAGACGCGCAAGAATTAAAATTGAAAACTAATATATAATTATAAAAACTAGAGTAATAATTCTTTATCAACATCGATCTTTCTCGAATTCGCTTGCATGAAACAATATTGAAAAACAGTTTGAAAACATCAAGTCCAACCTCCACTTGGAGCCATCACTCGATCGAGCAAATTCGAGAAAGGTCTATTGTGTTGCGCTGAATAACTTATCTATCATGAATTGCACGTACCTTGAATTGAATTGAATTGAATTCTGCAAGACGGACATCAGTCAAAAACTTGACAGATCGAAGATGGTTGAATATTGCGTTTACAGCGAAGTAAGGACTCGGTTATCAAAAGGGCTATCATTACTAGATATATAGTTAAACAAATACTCCTCTTCTCAAATAGCCAGCGAAGTCATTTGTCTTTGTTCTCGTCCATATAGCATGATTATTTAGAACAAAATACTAAACTTCTCACTGATTTTTTATTATTTATATGTAATCCTGACAACTTCGCAAAGAGTAGGCTAATTCAAATACGATAAAAATTACTGGATCACTGCGTGACATCCTGAGGCAATATTGACGCTCTGGCGTCCATCATAGAGTTTACTGTGATTGCATGGTTGAATAAAGGTTCCATAAAACTGATGATTTGTACATCACAGTTTCTTACATTTCTAATGACCTTCAAAGTTCGTCATCGCCAGAAATTCCGAACGGACATGCGCAGTTAAAGTCATGATAATTCAGGGCTCAAATATGGTGGGAAAAGTATTGAGAAATTTCGATAATTTTAATTATAACAGGATAAATAAGCCAGCCCGAGCATCAAAAACAATAAAGTGTATTCGAACTTTTATTTGATCTCAATTTAATTCCGTTGGTGATAGTTTTCCGTTGGTGATAGTTTTCCGTTGGTGATAGTTTCTAGTTCGGTAATTACATTTTAATGTCAATGACTATATAATAGTCATTGATTACAGTGGATTATCATGAGAATGCCTGAACCTGGTCTCACATCTTCGGCTCTCAGCTCAAAATAGTCAAACACTTTTTCCTTCCCGAACTTCCAATCGATTGAGGAAGTATGTCTTGAGCATTTCCCGAAATTTCTGAAGGACTATTTAAATTTTCGTCTCGGTTTTAAGAGGTGAAGTTTTTAAAAGCATTAACAGGCCTAGAGCTTCCATTTCTGCCTCCATCTTGAGATGTATCTTGCCTTTGGAGTACAAGATGAAGCGCATTTTCACACTGAACTCTTATGAAAGTTGTTTACTCCGTTTACTCAATCTTGTTTAAAATCTTGGGTAAAATATCAACTGTGGAAGTGCTATATAATGCCGAATAAAACCCTTTTTCTCGTCGAGACGCCATTATTATTGTAACCGGAGAGGTAAACCTTCAATTGTCACATAATCTAATAGCCCAATCACAATCGAATCTACACAATTGCTTGATTGACAGGGTGAAAATCATGAATAATAAGCTCCGCCCAAAATGGTTCAGAATTTCTGGCGATGGTCTCTTGCAGTAAATGTCAACTTACACACGAGTATTTGCGGTGGAATGCTTTGTATATTTATTGGTAGATGTGTCTGGTTTGCTTAGATTATTGGGGCTGGTAAACTTCAATAGATAAAGTTTCTTTATCCTAGAGTTAAACGTGAAGGCAACGGCAATGTACACACCTTGGATGGTGTTGAATACGACGAAGGGATAACCGAAATATGTAGATTTTAGTAAGGCTAAGAATCCAAAGATCCACGTGAATCCCATGAGAACTGCAATTTTAATGTAGATAGAAAAGTTGCGTTTGTTTTCTCTTTGCTCCGTGACCATCCTTGCTTCCTTCTTAGCCTTGTAAATAGCCTTTACAGTCAGGCCAAAGAAAACAGCGTTCCAGATCAGAGATGCCGCCAAGGGACAGATGAAGATGAAAAGGTTGGCAAGACCATTGTTGATCCAGCATCCCTTGGGACCACCGTACCCGATTCTAACGGCTCCTGATTGGTCGAGGGCGAGACAAATAAGAACCAATACGAGAACAGGAAGCCATCCAACTGCAAGTGAGTGGCATATCTTCTTTCTTCTGTATTCCTTATCAGATGATCTGCCTGCACATCCAGTTGACGAGAATGCCTTCCAAGTGTTGAAAGCAATGATGGACATCCACGCAAACGAAGCAAGGAAAGAATAATGAAGAATTACTGCAATGGCTACGCATGCGCCGTGAGAACCTGTCTGGCCTGATCCAATCAGCCAGAAGAAATGGGCCACCAGTAAAGCTGACGATAGATTCATCAGGTTTATACCTGGTAATGTCCTGAGTTCTCCAAACAACAGATAAGTGACAAGTACAATCAAGAGACAGACAACAGACATGGACAGACCAATGCATGTCAGGATACGCAGGGCTTGGTCATCCTGTGACTCGCCAGTTAGTTGTCTTTTGGTGTACTTGTTCGAGTACTCAGTACACACAACTACGCTTCCATTGATGATGATGTATTCACCTTGGTTGTAGACTGTATTGGAGGCATTTCTGTAGACTGAGTTGTTTGGTAACATGACATACTCGTCTTTGTCTAGACTAATGTACGTACCATTGCACGGTGAAGTACTTGTAAGATGTTGCCTACAAACTGCAATCGAACCCACGGGAATTTGGTATCCGTTGTGTTTTTTGGTGGAGTTAGCAGAGAAAAGCTTTTCGGTCAGTAGTTCTTGTGTCTGGTTGATGTAGATGCTGCTTGAACCGTGTACAACTACGTAATCTTTTGGTGTAAAGTACTGCACACGAACACAGGTCAAAAGTCTTGAAGTGGCTTTTATTACTGTGAAATTGTAAACAGAAATGCTAAAATCAAATGGACGAGTAAAGTTCAGTAGCATATCGATAGTGATCTCAGGTGAAGAGTCACGTCTTGCTCTTTTGGTTGTATTGTTTTCGATGTATAAGTTTACGACCAACACTGACATAGAGGACCGATATATGTCTTCTCTCTCGACAAATTCAAATGACTGGGGCTTCAGCCCAAAAAGCTGGCTTAGAGAACTGAATATTTTTTCATTAGAAAAAACCTGTATCGATAGTTTATTATCCCGTCCCGTCTGAATCCACATTGCAATGTTATACTTGTTCAGTTTTGGAGAGTATTTCTTGAAGGGGAACTGTAAGCCCTTTCGACATGCTTCCAAGAAGATATCGTATACTTTGCCATCACCACACGAAGCCACTGTATTTATTGATCTGCTGGATTCAGCTGTGCCGTGGATATCCAGAATAGCTGTAAAGGGACTGGTATTCGCCGATCCAACGCCTCCTTGACTTGATTGGAAAGGGCCACATTTTATGTCTTCATCTGAAATCCCATCACACCTAGCACAATGAGCATTCTTGTAGTTTTTTAGGCTCATATATGAGAACACAATTCTGTATGGACCCCGTTCGCAGCCAATTTTCTCTGATTCTCTAGATGAATCATGGCAATAGTCTGCCGTTTCAGACAGTCGTACTGAGCATTTTCGCACTCGCTGCTCACCTATTGTCGCCAATTTTACGACCCTGCAATAATCAATAAGGAATATCAATTTTTGCTTGACACTGTAACTTTGTGGAGGGGTGAGCTGGCAATCTTTAAAGCTATAGCTGAGACTCTTCATGTCTTGCTTCCTGACTCCATTACAGAGGGCGCAGTGCTGGTTTTTATAAGTCTTGCCAGTTGTACTTGTGACAGGAGTCACATCAGCGTAGTTAGATGCAGATAGTTTGTCGCTGGTTTCACATTTTATGATCAAATCTAACGAGGTGAAGTTTTCAGGGCAGGAGTCGATCATCCTTATGCCGTCATGACATCGCCATTTCTCATCCAATTTCTTTGTGAGAACAACTCCTTTACAAAACTGATCAAAATCAGCGCAACAGTCCTTGAAACTGTTACAATATGGATCGCAATAGCAGTGATCTTCATCTGGATCTTTTGTCCCATTGGCTCTTTCCCGTTCACATCGTCCTTTACAAGAAAGACGTCGTTCAACGCAAGTGATATTGAATGGTTTCGGCGTACGGGAAGCTGCTGGCGATTGAAGCAAAGTTGACGTTGTGGCTGTATTTCCTTTTTTCAGCGGCGGCGTTGCTGTTGTGTTTGGTGAATCTAGTTCTGAATTTCTCCGTTTTCGGTGGCTTGCTGAGATTAGGAGCCGTCTTTCAACCTTTAGCGATCTCATCCTATACTTCCCAACATAGTTTACTATGTTCCCACCGAACATTTGCCTCTCTTTCCTTTGTTCCGCTTTGCAAAATGAATTCAAAGTAGATCCTACCGAGCACCAGAAGATAAACACGTACATCACTTTTGTGGCTGTCATCTTCGGCTCTTGCAGTCGATGAATTTCGTTCCACAAGAATTTTTTTTTCTTCTCAAATTTGAAAAACGACGAGCCTTTTAAAGGGTTCAATTAATGAATAATTGAAAATGTTTATCATACTAATGTGTTTGCTGCTGCTATCTTATTGCGTTAGAAGTTTCCTTTCTATTGATCTATCGACGTAAGTACCTGTAAATGACAGCCAATCTTACTAATTAACAAGTGAAATTTTCATAAAGTAAACAGCTGTTTTGCTTAAAGAACGTTCACAGGAGCACGTAACCAAAGTCATTCAGTCTTAATTATAATCCTTGGACAGGTCCTAAGAGATAATATGGGATCTAAATTACTTAATTAATTTGATTGTCGGAATAAGTCGGGAGGCATTAGACACTTTTTTCTTTATACTTTATTTTCTTTGTTGTTTCTTCCACGTTGAGTTTCTTTAAACAATTTAACAATAATTGCTTCCCAAGCTCATCCCCACCCATCATCAGACGATGTGAAATAAGTGTTTTTATACACAAACTACGTTTTTGATCAAAGCAGTTGTAAATCGAATGCATTGTCGTCCAGTGTCCAATCTAAGCCTGTGTTTATAGTTTATTTATGAGATCATATATAGTTAGTAAAAGTGCTTTTTGAATCCTCATGGCGGTGAAGCTAAATGGAAATACAATAGCAAAGAAACGACGGAATCGTATTTTTTTGGCGAATACTAAGCTTCTCAGTTGAGCTTGGAACGAAGGAAGTTTTGCCATAAAGTTTTAACGTCTATCTTTCAATGTTTCTAAGGGGAATGATCGCTTCTGATTGGCAGAATTTTTTTGAGCTGAAATATTTAAGCAGCGAAACCAATTTAGCGTAGAGTAGCGTAGTAAGCGTAGTATCACTATTTTTGATGGAGGGAATGTGTGCGCTGTTGTATTTTCTAGTACCCTAGTTTGAGAGTAATTTTTTTAGGAGACGATAATTAATTCTTATTTGCTTATCCAAATAATAAGCGAAAATTCACCAAAGCTTGGAAATAATTATAATTATTTGGATTATTAAGAACACGCACAGCTGGAAACATAGCGCCTAGCTATCGTAAAGCCAGAAAACAAACAAGACAAAACGTCACACAGCAGAAAAGAACCCACAATTTTCAACTTATGTGGTAAAGTATAGTTGAAGTATTCAAATGGAAAAAAGTGACAAACAAAGCTAGTTGTTAAGACCAAATCACATTAGTACCAAACAAATTTCTGCGACAATTTTTGAAAATATAACATATTTTGCCTTATGCTTTTATAATAAAACATTTGTCCAGGTAATCTTGGCGTCCTGAATAATTAAACTTTGCAAGTTAATCCTTAACCATTCTTTAGTGTGACCAAAATCTCCGCAAAACTCGCCAGTGTATAAACGAGCCTTTGTTTCAGTCGTTGATAACAATAAAAAGGTGTAGTCTTTCTACTCCAATCGATTTGAAATGGTCTAGAATATTCCCATTACTTGATGTAATAAAGCCTATGTCATATAACCAAGTAACCCAATATTTGCTTTTGACAACTCAAAAGCAAAATGACTTCTAATAATTTCTTAAAAGCAAAATGACTAATATGTCTGTAGCATAATTTTAATTTATTATATTTTATTGCCAACGAAGTTGGCTAACATAGAGGAGTTTCAAGAGTTGTGAGTTTGTTATGGAAGTGCGTCATTTCTTTTGTTCTAAACAGGTTTGACTAGTTTACCCTCCATATAAGGAAGTGTACATAGTTTCGTTGTGAGTTGTGAGTAATTATGTGGCGCGACGTCGGCGCGACGAATTGGCTGCTGCACACTGAATCCAAAAGTTTTTTTCCTTCAACTTCTAAAAATTATCTAGATCTAAATTTTCTAAAAATTTATCTAACTATAAATCTCATCACTTCGTTGGCATAGTTCGATTTTTTTAAGAACAAACGCTAGGTGTAAATTCCATTACTGATAAGTATGACTTGTTAATGCATGATTTCTTTCCCTTTTGATTAATGAATAGTTCCTCGATTAGTATATGATTCATGACTCTCTTGTTATTACATTCTCATGTTCGTTTCTTCGAAAGTATATACGGAGTTCCTGGGGGACGTCAGGTAACACTGGCGGCTTCCATCAAACCCATCATTTGCACATCACAGTTTCTTACATTCCAAATGACTTTCAATGAAGATCTTGTCTCTTGGAGTATTTGCGGTGGAATGCTTTTTATATTTATTGGTAGATGTGTCTGGTTTACTCAGATTATTGGAGCTGGTAAACTTCAATAGATAAAGTTTCTTTATCCTTGAGTTAAACGTGAAGGCAACGGCAATGTACACACCTTGGATGGTGTTGAATACGACGAAGGGATAACCGAAATATGTAGATTTTAGTAAGGCTAAGAATCCAAAGATCCACGTGAATCCCATGAGAACTGCAATTTTAATGTAGATAGAAAAGTTGCGTTTGTTTTCTCTTTGCTCCGTGACCAACCTTGCTTGCTTCTTAGCCTTGTAAATAGCCTTTACAGTCAGGCCAAAGAAAACAGCGTTCCAGATCACAAATGCCGCCAAGGGACAGATGAAGATGAAAAGGTTGGCAAGACCATTGTTGATCCAGCATCCCTTGGGACCACCGTACCCGATTCTAACAGCTCCTGATAGGTCGAGGGCGAGACAAACAAGAACCAATACGAGAACAGGAAGCCATCCAACTGCAAGCGAGTGGCATATCTTCCCTCTTCTGTATTCCTTATCAGATGATCTGCCTGCACATCCAGTTGACGAGAATGCCTTCCAAGTGCTGAAAGCAATAATGGACATCCACGCAAATGAAGCAAGGAAAGAATAATGAAGAATTACTGCAATGGCTACGCATGCGCCGTGAGAACCTGTCTGGCCTGATCCAATCAGCCAGAAGAAATGGGCCACCAGTAAAGCTGACGATAGATTCATCAGGTTTATACCTGGTAATGTCCTGAGTTCTCCAAACAACAGATAAGTGACAAGTACAATCATGAGACAGACTACAGACAAGGACAGACCAATGCATGTCAGGATACGCAGGGCTTGGTCATTCTGTGACTCGTCAGTTGGTTGTGTTTTGGTGTACTTGTTCGAGTACTCAGTACACACAACTACGCTTCCATTGATGATGCTGTATTCACCTTGGTTGTAGACAGTATTGGAGGCATTTCTGTAGACTGAGTTGTTTGGTAACATGACATACTCGTCTTTGTTTAGACTAATGTACGTACCATTGCACGGTGAAGTACTTGTAAGATGTTGCCTACAAACTGCAATCAAGCCCACGGGAATTTGGTATCCGTGGTGGTTTTTGGTGGAGTTAGCAAAGTATTGCTTTTTGGTCAGTAGTTCTTGTGTCTGGTTGATGTAGACGCTGCTTGAACCGTGTACAACTACGTAATCTTTTGGTGTAAAGTACTGCACACGAACACAGGTGAAGAGTCTTGAAGTGGCTTTTATTACTGTGAAATTGTAAACAGAAATGCTAAAATCAAATGGACGAGTAAAGTTCAGTAGCATATCGATAGTGATCTCAGGTGAAGTGTAATGTCTTGCTCTTTTGGTTGTATTGTTTTCGATGTATAAGTTTACGACCAACACTGACATCGAGTACCCATATTTGTCTTCTCTCTCGACAAATTCAAATGACTGGGGCTTCAGCCCAAAAAGCTTTCTTAAGGAATTGAATATTTTTTCATTAGAAAAAACCTGTATCGATAGTTTAGTATTCCGTCCTTTCTGAATCCACATTGGAATGTTATACTTGTTCAGTTTTGGAGAGTATTTCTTCAAGGGGAACTGTAAGCCCTTTCGACAAGCTTCCAAAAAGATGTCGTACACTTGACCATCACCACACGAAGCCACTTTATTCATTGATCTGCTGGATTCAGCTGTGCCATCGATATCCAGAATAAGTGTAAAGGGACTGGTATTCGCCGATCCAACGCCTCCTTGACTTGGTGATTGTAAAGGGCCACATATTATGTCTTCATCTGAAATCCCATCACACCTAGCACAATGAATATTTTTGTAGTTTTGGAAGCGCGTATACGAGAACACAATTCTGTATGGACCTTGTTTGCAGCCAAATGAACTGCAATAGTCTGCCGTTTCAGACAGTCGTAAGCATTTCCGCACTCGCTGCTCACCTATTGTCGCCAATTTTACGACCCTGCAATAATCAATAAGGAGTTGCAATTTTTGCTTGACACTGTAACTTACTGGAGGCGTGAGCTGGCAATTTTTAAAACTATAGCTGAGGTTCTTCATGTCTTGCTTCCTGACTCCATTACAGAGGGCGCAGTGCTGGTTTTTATAAGTCTTGCCAGTTGTGCTTGTGACAGGAGTCACATCAGCGTAGTTAGATGCAGATAGTTTGTCCCTGGTTTCACATTTTATGATCAAATCTAACGAGGTGAAGTTTTCAGGGCAGGAGTCGATCATCCTTATGCCGTCATGACATCGCCATTTCTCATCCAATTTCTTTGTGAGAACAACTCCTTTACAAAACTGATCAAAATCAGCGCAACAGTCCTTGAAACTGTTACAATATGGATCGCAATAGCAGTGATCTTCATCTGGATCTTTTTTTCCATTGGCTCTTTCCCGTTCACATCGTCCTTTACAAGAAAGACGTTCAACGCAAGTGATATTGAATAGTTTCGGCGTACGGGAAGCTGCTGGCGATTGAAGCAAAGTTGACGTCATGGCTGTATTTCCTTCATTCAGCGGCGGCGTTGCTGTTGTGTTTGGTGAATCTAGTTCTGAATTTCTCCGTTTTCGGTGGCTTGATGAGATTAGGAGCCGTCTTTCAACCTTTAGCGATCTCATTCCATACTTCCCACCGAACATTTGCCTCTGTTTCCCGGTCGAAGCATCCAGAAATTCTGCATTCGCTCTCGCTCGTTCTGCTATGCAAAATGAATTCAAAGTAGATCCTACCGAGCACAAGAAGATAAACACGTACATCACTTTTGTGGCTGTCATCTTCGGCTCTAGCAGTCGATGAATTTTGTTCCACAAGAATAGATTTTTCCTCAAATTTGAAAAACGACGAGACTTTTAAAGGGTTCAATTAATGAATTTGTTTTCCATATTAATTTGTTTGCTGTTGCTATCTTATTGCGTTAGAAGTTTCCTTTCTATTGATCTATATGCTTAAGTACCTGTAAATTATAGCCAATTTTAACAAGTGAAATTTTCATAAAGAAAACAGCTGTTTTGCTTAAAGAACGTTCACAGGAGCACGTAACCAAAGTCATTCAGTCTTAATTATAATCCTTGGAAAAAGATAATATGGGATCTAAATTGCTTAATTTGATTGTCGGAATAAGTCGGGAGGCATTAGACACTTTTTTCTTTTTACTTTATACTTATACTTTATTCACAGCAGCTGTGAATTACAAATATTTCCGGGGTCAACATATGATGGAGTATATCAACAACAAGGCACTTGTTTATCGCCATTTTAAAGTGAATTATTGCATTGCTGTAGCTGTCATGACTTTCTTGATTTCTATTTTCCTCTTATAAAGTGCATCGACTACATAATTGGCTGCGTGAACGAATTTTTTTGACTGAATTTGGTGTAAATGTATCGATTGTTGTGATCGTCAACATCAGTTTTGACTGGATCTCTGATCTTATAAATACGCCTTTGCTGCTGGCTGTGCGGACGAGTAAATCAAAAGATTCTTTGATGTGGATGTTCCTAAGTCGTACATCAAGTACTCTTTCAGTTCTGATAACATTCTTACATCATATGACCGGGTAAAAGGAAAACATACCTCTATCGACCCGTCATCGAAAAAGCCTTCCAACATTCGTAAGTTGAGCCTTTTATGAATTTGAATTTCTCGGATACGGTTGCTTCAAAGTTTTATAATTCAAGTTGAATGGTAGCAATAGATAATATAGAACTGGTTTATGGCCATATTTGCTAAGTTGAAGTAATTTTTAGAGGGATTGATAGGGTTACAACATGACTGATTTTCAATGTTTTGCAAATACGAAGTCCCAGAGTAAAACTAAAAGACAGCCCACAGAATTTTTTCCACGATCCAAGAGATCAATATTTGTAGAAACTGTGACAAAGAGTAGGCTTCTCAGAAGGCGCTACTTTGGGAGATATGAGCCGAATAGTTTACCATGTTTTTACTTTTTATGAAAATTGGCCCTTGACTATGTATCAACTTTTTGAGGTTATCGTTGACGAAAATTGTCGTCTTTTGCATTTTTCAAAAGTTCAAAAGTTGGTTTACAATTTCAGGAAATTTAAATTCGATTGCTTTAAATGCGCCGGACAACCAGCCTTATGAATTTTCACTATTTTCGAGAGTGCTTAGAGTGGAATTTTGGGTACTAGGACTGAAAAGAGCAATGGCCGTTTCCATGGCAACAATGTATTTGAGGACCCCAACACTAGGTGTTTTTGTGCACCCCCCTGGGTGGCCTACCTGCACACAAAGTTTCAAGGTGGGCCAACATTTTTCATTTCCAACTTTGCTTGATTCTTACAGAGACCAGCTCTTAACGTCTATCTTTCAATGTTTCTAAGGGGAACCACCACAACAGACCGTGATAATGGTCGCCTCTGATTGGCTGAATTTGTTTGAGCTGAAATGTTTAAGCAGCGCAACCAATTTAGTGTAATAGCGTAGTAAGCGTAGTATCACTATTTTGATCGAGGGAATGTGTGCGCTTAGTGTTGTATTTTCTAGTACCCTAGTTTGAGAGCAATTTTTTTTGGGGGACGATAATCATTTTTTATTTGCTTATCCAAATAATAAGCGAAAATTCACCAAAGCTTGGAAATAATTATAATTATTTGGATTATTAAGAACACGCACAGCTGGAAACATAGCGCCTAGCTATCGTAAAGCCAGAAAACAAACAAGGCAAAACGTCACACAGTAGAAAAGAACCCACAATTTTCAACTTATGTGGTAAAGTATAGTTGAAGTATTCAAATGGAAAAAAGTGACAAACAAAGCTAGTTGTTAAGACCAAATCACATTAAAACCAAACGAATTTCTGCGACAATTTTTGAAAATATAACATATTTTGCCTTATGCTTTTATAATGAGACATTTGTCCAGGTAATCTTGGTGTCCTGAATAATCAAACTTTGCAAGTTAATCCTTTACCATTCTTGACTGTGACCAAAATCTCCGAAAAAATCGCCAGTGTATAAACGAGCCTTTGTTTCAGTCGTTGATAACAATAAAAAGGTGTAGTCTTTCTACTCCAATCGAATTGAAATGGTCTAGAATATTCCCATTACTTGATGTAATAAAGCCTATGTCATATAACCAAGTAACCCAATATTTGCTTTTAACAACTCAAAAGCAAAATGACTTATAACAATTTCTTAAAAGCAAAATGACTAATTATTTTATTTATTATGTTTTATTGATGATTTCTTTCCCTTTTGATTAATAAATTTCGTCGATTAGTATATAGTATACGATTATTCATGATTCTCTTGTTATTACATTCATGTTCGTTTCTTATCTGTCTTATCAGGTAATTAAGAACGTTTATGGGCAAAAGATCCTATCGTCAAATTTATTTTAAAATTTCCATGATAAAAGTGCATCATACTATAAGTAAAATGGAGCAAAAAACATGGGGGTTCCAGACTTCGTTTAGCCGTCAACTTGCGTGGAAGTTCCCCCTGTTAGCGGCAAGAACGCGCGAACACCGCAAACATTGAAACCCGGGGGGGGGGGGGACTCCCTTATAAAAGGGGGCGGGGGTCCTCGTCGGAAATTTTGAAAATGACCCCTAAAAGGGACCTGTATTTTGAGATGATGGGCGTGGCAGTGATGAAATTTCACCACTAAGAGGGACCAATCAATAAGTGACACAATCCAAAAATGGGATTAAAATAAAAATCAATCTTTTAAAAGAAGCATTGTTGCTGATCTTACACCCTAAGCGGGACCACAAAACTCAGCTAGTGGGCATTCTCGTCATTATCACCCTAAGCGGGACCAAAACACTGATTTCAAACCCTAAAAGGGACAACGAGGACAAGGGAGTCCCCCCCCCCCCCGGGCATTGAAAGCTGTTTATATACCTGATTAAGAAACTACATGTGTAATTGTAGTATAGTTCTTAGAGTAGCCTAGCTTCGCTCTAGTGGCATAACGCATAATAAAGGAGTTCGCCGTACGCAAACCTATTTGTTTTATGCGTAGGGGGACAGAATATCCGTTTTGACCTTAGATTATACTTGCGATTGTTGTCATTGTACGGAGGCAATAGACTGTACAGTTAATGCTGCGGACCCTCACTCTTTACAATCTGATGAAACAAATCAAGAAATAACTCTTCGCGCCTATCATAAAGCGTTGTAATACCAGTGAACTAGCTAGCGCTCCCTTATAGAAGAGCTCAGGATCGGATGAATAATCCTTAACGCTGTTTTCTGGACCCTTTAGATTTGGTCAGATAAATATGTAGGCAAACTGCATGGAATGAAACGATTGTCAGGCATACCCAAGCAGCAGTGATCTAATGGACCCTAATGCAAGCACACAAAAAAACTGAATCAATGAACGGCGGTCAACATCAGCGCCCTTAAGTTGTTTCAAAAGATAGATTAGCTGAGATGCTTTAGCGGTAATATTGTCTACGTGTTCGTTCCACTTTAGTATTTCTCTTACAGTTACGCCAAGAATCTTGGCCGATTTCACCACCTCAAAGTGTTCCTCGTTAGACTCCAGGGATTGCGACTCTACGGGGCCGAGTTTCCTTCGAAAGTATATACGGAGTTTCCTGGGTGACATCAGGCAACACTGGGTGACCCTCTGGCGGGTTCCATCAAACCAATGATTTGCACATCAAAGTTTTTTACATTCCAAATGACTTTCAAAGAAGTTCTTGTCTCTTGGAGTAAATGCCAACGTACACACGAGTATTTGCGGTGGAATGCTTTGTATATTTATTGGTAGGTGTGTCTGGTTTGCTTAGATTATTGGAGCTGGTAAACTTCAATAGATAAAGTTCCTTTATCCTTGAGTTAAACGTGAAGGCAACGGCAATGTACACACCTTGGATGGTGTTGAATACGACGAAGGGATAACCGAAATATGTAGATTTTAGTAAGGCTAAGAATCCAAAGATCCACGTGAATCCCATGAGAACTGCAATTTTAATGTAGATAGAAAAGTTGCGTTTGTTTTCTCTTTGCTCCGTGACCAACCTTGCTTGCTTCTTAGCCTTGTAAATAGCCTTTACAGTCAGGCCAAAGAAAACAGCGTTCCAGATCACAGATGCCGCCAAGGGACAGATGAAGATGACAAGGTTGGCAAGACCATTGTTGATCCAGCATCCCTTGGGACCACCGTACCCGATTCTAACGGCTCCTGATTGGTCGAGGGCAAGACAAATGAGAACCAATACGAGAACAGGAAGCCATCCAACTGCAAGTGAGTGGCATATCTTCTTTCTTCTGTATTCCTTATCAGATGATCTGCCTGCACATCCAGTTGACGAGAATGCCTTCCAAGTGTTGAAAGCAATGATGGACATCCACACAAATGAAGCAAGGAAAGAATAGTGAAGAATTACTGCAATGGCTACGCATGCGCCGTGAGAACCTGTCTGGCTTGATCCAATCAGCCAGAAGAAATGGGCAATCAGTAAAGCTGACGATAGATTCATCAGGTTTATACCTGGTAATGTCCTGAGTTCTCCAAACAACAGATAAGTGACAAGTACAATCACGAGACAGACAACAGACAAGGACAGACCAATGCATGTCAGGATACGCAGGGCTGTGTCATTCTGTGACTCGTCAGTTGATTGTGTTTTGGTGTACTTGTTCGAGTACTCAGTACACACAACTACGCTTCCATTGATGATGCGGTATTCACCTTGGTTGTAGACTGTATTGGAGGCATTTCTGTAGACTGAGTTGTTTGGTAACATGATATACTCGTCTTTGTCTAGACTAATGTACTTACTATTGCACGGTGAAGTACTTGGAAGATGTTGCCTACAAACTGCAATCGAACCCACGGGAATTTGGTATCCTTTGTGTTTTTTGGTGGAGTCAGCAGAGTATTGCTTTTCGGTCAGTAGTTCTTGTGTCTGGTTGATGTAGACGCTGCTTGAACCGTGTACAACTACGTAATCTTTTGGTGTAAAGTACTGCACACGAACACAGGTCAAGAGCCTTGACGTGGCTTTTATTACTGTGAAATTGTAAACCGAAATGCTAAAATCAAATGGACGAGTAAAGTTCAGTAGCATATCGATAGTGATTTCAGGTGAAGAGTCAGTTGTATTGTTTTCGATGTATAAGTTTACGACCAACACTGACATAGAGGACCGATATATGTCTTCTCTCTCGACAAATTCAAATGACTGAGGCTTCAGCCCAAAAAGCGTGCTTAGGGAATTGAATATTTTTTCATTAGAAAAATCCTTTATCGATAGTTTATTATCCCGTCCTGTCTTAATCCACATTGCAATGTTATACTTGTTCAGTTTTGGAGAGTATTTCTTGAAGGGGAACTGTAAGCCCTTTCGACATGCTTCCAAGAAGATATCGTATACTTTGTCTTTACCACACGAAACCGGCACTGTGTTCATTGATCTGCTGGATTCAGCTATATCATCGATATCCAGAATAGCTGTAAAGGGAAGGGTACTCATTGGTGGAAGTACTTGATTGGCTGGTTTAGGGCCACATATTATGTCTTTATCTGAAATCCCATTACACCTAGCACAATGAGCATTCTTGTAGTTTTTTTTGCTCATCATATGTGAGAACACAATTCTGTATGGACCCCGTTCGCAGCCAATTTTCTCTGATTCTCTGGATGAATGGCAATAGTCTGCCGTTTCAAACAGTCGTAAGCATTTCCGCACTCGCTGCTCACCTATTGTCGCCAATTTTACGACCCTGCAATATTCAATAAGGAGTTGCAATTTTTGCTTGACACTGTAACTTACTGGAGGCTTGAGCTGGCAATTTTTAAAACTATAGCTGAGGCTCTTCATGTCTTGCTTCCTGACTCCATTACAGAGGGCGCAGTGCTGGTTTTTATAAGTCTTGCCAGTTGTGCTTGTGACAGGAGTCACATCAGCGTAGTTAGATGCAGATAGTTTGTCCCTGGTTTCACATTTTATGTTCAAATCTAACGAGGTGAAGTTTTCAGGGCAGGAGTCGATCATCCTTATGCCGTAATGACATCGCCATTTCTCATCCAATTTCTTCGTGAGAACAACTCCTTTACAAAACTGATCAAAATCAGCACAACAGTCCTTGAAACTGTCACAATATGGATCGCAATAGCAGTGACCTTTATCTGGATATTTTGTCCCATTGGCTCTTTCCTGTTGACATCGTCCTTTACAAGAAAGACGTTCAACGCAAGTGATATTGAATGGTTTCGGCGTACGGGAAGCTGCTGGCGATTGAAGCAAAGTTGACGTCATGGCTGTATTTCCTTCATTTCGAGGCGGCGTTGCTGTTGTGTTTGGTGAATCTAGTTCTGAATTTCTCCGTTTTCGGTGGCTTGCTGAGATAAGGAGCCGTCTTTCTACCTTTAGCGATCTCATTCCATACTTCCCACCGAACATTTGCTTCTCTTTCCCGGTTAAAGCATCTAGAAATTCTACATTCTCTTTCCTTTGTTCCGCTTTGCAAAATGGATTCAAAGTAGATCCTACCGAGCACCAGAAGATAAACACGTACATCACTTTTGTGGCTGTCATCTTCGGCTCTTGCAGTCGATGAATTTCGTTCCACAAGAATTTTTTCCTCAAATTTGAAAAACGACGAGATTTTAAAGGGTTCAATTAATGAATTTGTTTTTCATACTGTTTGCTGCTGCTGCCTTAATGGGTTAGAATTAAGTTCCCTTTTTATTGATCTATATGCTTAAGTACCTGTAAATGATAGCTAATCTTACTAATAAAGGAAAGACAGCTGCTGCTTAAAGGACGGCCACAGGAGCACGTAACCAAAAGCCGCATCTTGATAATAATCCTTGGACGAGTCTCAAAAATACTGAATATGAGATCTGAATTATACTTGATTATTATACATTTTACTCACTATCTCGCTTCTGATTGGCCGAGAGCTCTCAGCCAATCCCTGATATCGTTTGAACTAGACATGATAAATGTATTATCTGTAGGTTTTACCTGCAGATAATACATTTATCATGTCGAGTTCACTCAAGGTCACAATGGAAATGGAAAAAAGTTGGCTATTTTTTCGAAAGCAGAATTAAATCTTCATTCTTAGTTTACAAAATGTATAATAAAACAATTATTGAATTCGGTTTTCGCATGATATCGTAAATATCAAGACCTCGGCTATTTTATCCGCCTCAGCCTACGGCTTCGGCAGATAACACGGCCTTGGTCTTGATAATTTACGATATCATGCTCAACCTCATCCAATAATTGTTTATTATTTGTCGCAGCTCGGGAGACATAAGACACTTATAGTTTATTGTATTTGCCGATTGTTGTAAATAATTTAACAACAATTGCTTCCCAAGCTCATCTCCACCCATCATCAGAGGATAGAAAATTCGAGAAGCGTTCTGGTTTCGTCCAGTGTCACAATCTAAGCCTGCGCGTGTTTAGCCATAGTTTATTTATCAGACCATAGCTCAGTAGTAAAAGTGCTTTTTGAATCCTCATGGAGGTGAAACTAAAGAAAAATATGATAGTGAACACTTGCCCTCGAAAAACATTGTGACATGTTTTTTTTTTTGGCGAATTTTCTCGAGGGAAGTAACGTTATCGCTATTGTAAATCGCTAGCTACTTGTCATGCCCTAGTTTGAGAACGTACGATTTTTTTGGGAGACGATAACGAATTTTTATTTGCTTATCTAAATAATAAGCAAAAATTCACACGGCTTTCCCTGCTAGCAAAGTCTCAAGCTCCACTAAGAAATTTTTGAAGAGACATCGTTAACAGGACTCGTCTACACGGGAGACTCTAGGAAATAATTATAATTTGGATTATTAAGAACACGTACAGCAGCTGGAAACATAGCGCCTAGCTATCGTAAAGCCAGAAAACAAACAAGACAAAACGTCAATTTTAATTCCAACTTCTGTGATAAACGGTAGTTCGATTAGTCAAAATGAAGTGACAAACAAACTTATTAATACGACATCGCATTATAACCAAACGTCTTTTGCAAATTAAGGCACGTTTACACTGGGGATTTTAGAAAATATTTCTGATGCGATTCGGATTTTTGAAAATATGGTAAATTTTGTCTTAAGTTTCTAAAGAGAAAAGCCCGGAATTTTTTTGCAGGTTAATTGATCCTTTAAACCATTCTTAACTGTGACCAAAATCGCCTCAAAAATCGCTCGTGTAAGGAAGCTTGAATTTTTTCAGTCGTTGATATAAAGAAAAAAGGTATATTCTACTCCAATCGATTTGAATGGTCTGTAGATGCAATTAAACTTATGTCGTAGCAAACTACCTATCGGCCTCGTCCAATTTTGGCAGTCCTCGGAATTTTTTCGCAGTATTTGCTTCATTTGACAACTCATTGTTAAAAGCAAGAAGACTAATATGTCTGCAGCATAATTTCATTTTTTATGTTTTATTAATTATACTTTTCACTTTTTATTGATATGATTATTATTCATGATTCTCTTGTTATTATATGCTCATGATCATAACTTATCGCGAAACGAATTTTAATGCCCGGAGGTAACTTACGCGGTTTACCGCCATCACATCTAAAACCACCATGTCTACACGTATAACACATTGAAAGGCTTTGAAGGAGATTCATACTTGTTCTATCCTCCTTCGCAGACGCTCTTAGGGTCGTCATGCAACGCTTCTCAACAAAGTCACGTCATGTGAAAGGGGTCTATTCATGCTTGAAATCCTTAGTCTTACTTTCATGCAGCTCAGCTCTGTCCACATAAATGTTACACGCTAAACTGACACATTTCGATGCGAAGCCATCTAGTTTTACCAAATAATGCGTGCAAGAAGCTCTGATCGTTTGGCAGCAAAAAGCCCGTGCACAGAAATATGCGAATACATTCATGAAATGTGGTCAGAGGTGCATGAACGTGATGCTAAGGATTTCCTATAGACGCCTTGCACGTGACGTCAGAGCAGCTCAATTTGGAGGGCAAAACAAAAGAATTTTAATCTCCTGAGAATTGGAACCTATTGTTTTTGCGAGGGGTCTATACAACATACGTCACATTAGGGAATATCTGTCTAGAGGATGTACTACATGATCATGAAAAACTGCATGCTCCATGCATATGCATTTATAATGGGCAGACTTGGCTATTCAGTTGTACTGAGTCTCCTGCTCCTCTATAAGGTGTTCCAAATACGGCGGCCATCTTGAAACTGAATTAATGAATCTGATGAAGAAAAAAAATTCTGGCTTTCTCTCGCCCTATCATGCTGGTTAAGTGACAGGCTTTCATTTTTCTAAGAAATGCCAATCATTTTTTTTAAATTTTACATCCTCGAATCGCAAGGCATTATCCTGTGTCCAGGGGACAAAACAAAGATGAGAGTTTATTAGAGTTTATAGAGTTTCATTTATTTGTCCTTCTTTCATGTCCGTTCTCTTTAATATTCATCTCTTGTCAAATTGTCTTGTAGTGAACTGTCAATGTTAATTAACTAAGCTTTGTATATTTTGTGATTTTTTTAACTCGTAAAATTGCCATAATTTTTTCTGTCGAGTTTGGAGAAAATATATCAAGTGTATTTTTATGGTCATTTTTTAGGCCTATATTTGCCACGCAACTACTTGCTCGACTTAGATTTTCTCCAAAATCGACAGAAAAAATATAACAAAGTTATTACAATTTTACGAGCGAGTTAAAAAAAAAAAAACCTACTCGCAATTATGTTCGAGCCACCTTAAACATCGAAGAAATCGCATTTTGGATTCTTTTCCTATTCAAATGATGTTAAAACTCCTTTGAGAATACCAAGACAATAGTGAAAATTAGTACAACAAACAATGCTACCGAAAGGGATTCTGGTAGTGTAGATATAAAACGTCATCATGCTTGAGGCCTAATGATGCAACTGCATGAAAAACTCTTCGCTCGCTTTTCACTTGGAAACCAATGTCGGTAATTAACTCACTCTCATAGAAAGTAGACACTCAAGATTGATATGGTTCATTTAGCAATATTTATGGCGAATTTACGCAGGTTCGATGGCGTGAACTCGTTGCCTTGGAAACGGTAAACGGTTAACGGTGACTTAACAGTCGAGAACTCGTGTTGAATGCTGGAAAGAAAGAAAAACACATCGAGCGGTCAGAGTGACAGCTTTGCTATGGCGAGAACATTCAACTTTTTTAAGGTTTTTGGATATATTTTGGTTTTAGTTTTTATTTTCAAGACTACGAATCCGATGGTCTATTCAGGAAAGAATAGTTTTCATTGTCAGGACAATCGCTTCTCAATTGGTTCTCTGTTTAGTGCAGAGAATGTTGCTCTCTCCGGGTACGTCAACAAGTTAATGTGGAGCCGATCTTTGATACACTGTAATCAGTTGTGCTTGGCAGAGCCAGATTGGTGCGTTTCAGTCAACTTTGATACCAAGATAGACCAGGAGAAGAATAAAAACCTCTGTGAACTAAATAACCATGGGATAGGACAACAGGAAGAGTTCTTTGGGAATAAGTTTGAAAGTAGAAAAGGTTTCATTTTCAGTCAAATAAGACCCGCAAAGGTAAGAAGTTTTTAACGCTTTTTCATGGATACTTCCTTCCTTTTTTTCTTTCTTTCTTTCTTTCTTTCTTTCTTTCTTTCTTTCTTTCTTTCTTTCTTTCTTTCTTTCTTTCTTTCTTTCTTTCTTTCTTTCTGTCTGTCTGTCTGTCTGTCTGTCTTTCTTCTTTCTTCCTTTCTTTTGCTTGACCTCCCTGTTTGAGACCAGTATTAAATCGATTCATTTCTGAGCACAGTTGGTCTGCTAGCTACAATGATTTTCCCGTTAACCACTGTTCAATTATGACTAAGCGATAGTAAACTTATACTTCTTTGTTGTTGTTATTCTTATTATTATTATTATTCACGTTCGCGCTCATAATTGAACATCGAGTTCTTCGAAAATTCACAGGTTTTTCAAACATATATCAGCCTCAAACTGCATTTACTCCAAGAAATCTTTGTTAGATTCGGCTCACGAAACCTTTTAATAGATCTAGGAAAAAATTCTGAAAGTTCGTGATGAAAATATTTAATCAGAAAAATTAAAGTTGATATCGAACTCTCCTACTTGTCATTATCCATTATGATATTTAACCTAAAAAGCCGTATATTTCTTTAAGAAGAGTCTCAGATTCTCATTACTTAGATTCCAAAACTAGCTGAAATGGATTTTAGCGTTCAATTCATTGTATTTATTTGCATCGCGATATCTTACTATGAAACTCTGCAAAAATTGCCCCAACTCATTTTGTAAATTAAAGTTGATTGACGAAGTAGAAAAGAAGTGACTGACACCTGACAGCTGTGTTTTAAGTTTGCTTCAGTAGCTAAAAATATATGGCAAAAGAAAAGGCTGATATCGCCTGAACAAGAAGTAATACTGTTTGAACAAAGCCGGCTGCTTTACAATCCCAATTGACAATAATTTTCTGCATTCTAAGTCAATACAAACTCTGCAAACAAAAATAGGAGCTTTTCTGGGGTGAAAATTTTTTTCAAGAGATTTCAGTGGTCTCTTGTCTTTTTTAAACTTATCTTAATATGACAGTGAAACTTAGTTTTGGGTTTTTCTTGTGAAGTGAGTTCTTCTCTACTCTTCTCTTTTTTGTCTCCTCTTTTCTAGATCTTTATATTTTCTCTACTCTTCTCTTTTTTAGATCTCTATATATTCTCTTCTCTTCTCTCTTTTAGATCTTCTCTATATTTTCTCTTCTCTTTTTTAGATCTTCTCTATATTTTCTCTTAGCTTCTCTTCTCACTGTATTCACACTGAATCATTACTTTTCAATTCCCAGTTTCTCTTGTGGAAGATATAGATTCAATTGGGGAGATTAATACATCTAATTTTCTACAAATTCTACCGACACCAAATCAAGCAAACATCGGAAATACACTTAACGTGCGGAAGAGACCAGAATCAACAAAGCTAGTCTGTGAAAAGCAATGAAATTCAAACAAATTTTCCGGCATGTCTGCAATGACAGACTGCCTAACAAGTATCTCTCAGTACATATATCTAATTCAATTCTAAGCAACTCTCAGTATTTTATGATGATGTTCACTGACCGAACGGTGTAAAGTAAGTCTTTCAGTTGCGAAATTTCGAGAATAGTTTTATTTTAATATCTAAAATTTTTAAATTACTTTTATTCTTTAATTCGGCTAATTACAAGAGATCAGACCTCGTACTGTGCAAGCGCCGGCTTACTGAGGGCAAAAATCACAAGATACAGCTACTTTAATTTCTTGTTTTGACCGACAAGTACAAAAAAAAGATGCATCATTCTCACTGTTTTGAAAATGTTGCCAAAATATTTCAAATCTTAAAATTTTAAAATAAATCATTTTGAATTTAGATTTCATTGAAGAAAACTAAAACCACATAAAACCGAGTTTTTTTAAAGTGCAATTAGCTCAAGAGGTGTGCAAATCGCTCAAAAGGTACCATGATTTATCTGTAGTTTTCTGAAGATCTCAGTAATTAGTCTTTCAAATAAGATTAATCTGTTTAGGAGTTGAGAGAACTTTACGTAATACGGAGATATTTTTGCGGCGAAACGTCAATAAAAGATGAATATTTTGGTATTTTGGTGAAGAGGTTTTTGATAGTTTTCCTAAACAAATATAAGTAAAGCACTCTAGCTGCAATTAAAGAAACAGAATTATCTTCGTGTTGGCGGAAACTTTCTTTATATACCAGATGACACTATTTGAAAGATGGTTTCATTTGCTAGGTTGCTATTAAGATATAGCTTGGCCTTTGAGTGATTTATATATACTATGAAGTACGTTGTAAATATGACTCAGCTATCTTTAGAAGACAGATACATTTATTATTATGTAAACCTGAATATGACTGTTTCGAAAGGTTCGTCGCCAATCTCGTCGATCCCAGAGCCTGCGTTTCTCTTGGTCAGCACGTGCTGAATAAAAGGGGAATAAAAGTGGCAGCCATGTTGGAAAATGTTCACTATAGGTGGTTTGGAATCATTCCTAAGGGAATAAAAGTGGCAGCCATGTTGGATGATGTTCACTATAGGTGGTTTATAATTATTCCTAAGGGAATAAAAGTGGCAGCCATATTGTTGTATGATGTTCACTATAGGTGGTTTGGAATCACTCCTAAGGGAATAAAAGTGGCAGCCATGTTGGATAATGTTCACTATAGGTGGTTTATAATTATTCCTAAGGGAATAAAAGTGGCAGCCATATTGTTGTATGATGTTCACTATAGGTGGTTTGGAATCACTCCTAAGGGAATAAAAGTGGCAGCCATGTTGGATAATGTTCACTATAGGTGGTTTATAATTATTCCTAAGGGAATAAAAGTGGCAGCCATGTTGGATAATGTTCACTATAGGTGGTTTATAATTATTCCTAAGGGAATAAAAGTGGCAGCCATGTTGTATGATGTTCACTATAGGTGGTTTGGAATCACTCCTAAGGGAATAAAATTGGCAGCCATGTTGGATGATGTTCACTTCGGTGGTTTATAATTATTCCTAAGGGAATAAAAGTGGCAGCCATGTTGTATGATGTTCACTATAGGTGGTTTGGAATCACTCCTAAGGGAATAAAATTGGCAGCCATGTTGGATAATGTTCACTATAGGTGGTTTATAATTATTCCTAAGGGAATAAAAGTGGCAGCCATGTTGAATGGTGTTCACTATAGGTGGTTTGGAATCATTCGTAAGGGAATAAAAGTGGTATCCATGTTGGATGATATCAACTATCGGTGGTTTGGAATCATTCCTAAGGGAATAAAATTGGCAGCCATGTTGGATGAGTATAGCAACGATATTCGCATGATCTTTATTAAGATTTTTTACTTGACTAATTTTTTCAGTATGGCTGTCCTTGTCAAAATGGCGGTACATGCGACAATGACTGCGCATCTCTTGAAGTCAAATGCCGCTGTACGGAAGGTTTTTACGGCACAAACTGCGAACGTGAGTACCTTTATATCTGTTAAATGCTTTTCTGAAGCTTAACTAATGCAAGCTATTGCTTATGAAAAATAATACATTATTTTCTAACCGTAGATATCGATGAATGTCAAGGAATCACATGTCAACATGGCGGAACTTGTCAAGACTTGGTGAACAACTTTACATGCTCATGTGTGCCTGGTTACACAGGGCGATTCTGTGGGAATGGTAGGAGATGAAATTGTCTTTTGAAAGAAAACTTTACTGACTCTCATATGTGCATGATATGTCTTATTAGCAGAGTTTGAGGATAGCGAATCGCACGCAACCGATACAGTTAGAGGGCTAAATATGACTAGAAAATAAATTTTTTATATTAATTTTTCAGTATTTACTATTCATTTCTTTCGTTTTATTTTTCTTATTCTTTCTTACTTATCTGTAGATATCGATGATTGTCAAGGAATCACATGTCAAAATGGCGGAACTTGTCAAGACTTGGTGAACAACTTTACTTGTTCATGTGTGCCTGGTTACAAAGGACGATTCTGTGAGAATGGTCAGTCAAAGGGATAAAAATGACTAGAAAACACTAGTAATGCCAGTACACATATTCATTCTTATTTTCTTACCTGCAGATATTGATGATTGTCACGGAATCACATGTCAAAATGGTGGAACTTGTCAAGACTTGGTGAACAACTTTACATGTTCGTGTGTGCCTGGTTACACAGGACGATTCTGTGAGAATGGTCAGTCAAAGGGCTAAACATTACTATAAAAATGCTAGTATTGATTGTTATTTTCTTATCTGCAGATATCGATGACTGTCTAGGAATCACATGTAAAAATGGCGGAACTTGTCAAGACTTGGTGAACAACTTTACATGTTCGTGTGTGCCTGGTTACACAGGACGATTCTGTGAGAATGGTCAGTCAAAGGGCTAAACATTACTATAAAAATGCTAGTATTGATTGTTATTTTCTTATCTGCAGATATCGATGACTGTCTAGGAATCACATGTAAAAATGGCGGAACTTGTCAAGACTTGGTGAACAACTTCACTTGTTCATGTGTGCCTGGTTACACAGGACGATTCTGTGAGAATGGTCAGTCAAAGGGCTAAACATTACTATAAAAATGCTAGTATTGATTGTTATTTTCTTATCTGCAGATATCGATGACTGTCTAGGAATCACATGTAAAAATGGCGGAACTTGTCAAGACTTGGTGAACAACTTCACATGTTCATGTGTGCCTGGTTACACAGGACGATTCTGTGAGAATGGTCAGTCAAAGGGCTAAAAATTATGATAAAAATACTAGTATTGATTCTTATTTTCCTATTTGTAGATATCGATGACTGTCAAGGAATCACATGTAAAAATGGCGGAACTTGTCAAGACTTGGTGAACAACTTCACATGTTCATGTGTGCTTGGTTACACAGGACGATTCTGTGAGAATGGTCAGTCAAAAGGCTAAAAATTACTATAAAAATACTAGTATTGATTCTTATTTTCTTATCTGCAGATATTGATGACTGTCAAGGAATCACATGTAAAAATGGTGGAACTTGTCAAGACTTGGTGAAGAACTTTACATGTTCATGTGTGCCTGGTTACAAAGGGCGATTCTGTGAGAATGGTCAGTCAAAGGGATAAAAATTACTATAAAACACTAGTAATGCCAGTACACATATTCATTCTTATTTTCTTACCTGCAGATATTGATGATTGTCACGGAATCACATGTCAAAATGGTGGAACTTGTCAAGACTTGGTGAACAACTTCACATGTTCATGTGTGCCTGGTTACACAGGGCGATTCTGTGAGAATGGTCAGTCAAAGGGCTAAAAATTACTATAAAAATGCTAGTATTGATTCTTATTTTCCTATTTGTAGATATCGATGACTGTCAAGGAATCACATGTCAAAATGGTGGAACTTGTCAAGACTTGGTGAACAACTTCACTTGTTCATGTGTGCCTGGTTACACAGGACGATTCTGTGAGAATGGTCAGTCAAAGGGCTAAAAATTACTATAAAAATGCTAGTATTGATTCTTATTTTCTTATCTGCAGATATCGATGACTGTCTAGGAATCACATGTAAAAATGGCGGAACTTGTCAAGACTTGGTGAACAACTTCACATGTTCGTGTGTGCCTGGTTACACAGGGCGATTCTGTGAGAATGGTCAGTCAAGGGGCTAAAAATTACTATAAAAATACTGGTATTGATTCTTATGTTCTTATCTGCAGATATCGATGACTGTCTAGGAATCACATGTAAAAATGGCGGAACTTGTCAAGACTTGGTGAACAACTTCACATGTTCGTGTGTGCCTGGTTACACAGGGCGATTCTGTGAGAATGGTCAGTCAAAGGGCTAAAAATTACTATAAAAATACTGGTATTGATTCTTATGTTCTTATTTGCAGATATCGATGATTGTCAAGGAATCACATGCCAAAATGGCGGAACTTGTCAAGACTTGGTGAACAACTTCACATGTTCATGTGTGCCTGGTTACACAGGACGACTCTGTGGGAATGGTCAGTCAAAGGGCTAATAATTACTAGAAAATACTAGTAATACCAGTACACATATTCATTCTTATTTTCGTGTCTTTAGATATCGATGACTGTCAAGGAATCACATGTCAACATGGCGGAACTTGTGTAGACTTGGTGAACAACTTCACATGTTCGTGTGTGCCTGGTTACACAGGGCGATTCTGTGAGAATGGTCAGTCAAAGGGCTAAAAATTACTATAAAAATACTGGTATTGATTCTTATGTTCTTATTTGCAGATATCGATGATTGTCAAGGAATCACATGCCAAAATGGCGGAACTTGTCAAGACTTGGTGAACAACTTCACTTGTTCATGTGTGCCTGGTTACACAGGACGACTCTGTGGGAATGGTCAGTCAAAGGGCTAATAATTACTAGAAAATACTAGTAATACCAGTACACATATTCATTCTTATTTTCGTGTCTTTAGATATCGATGACTGTCAAGGAATCACATGTCAACATGGCGGAACTTGTGTAGACTTGGTGAACAACTTCTCATGTTCGTGTGTGCCTGGTTACACAGGACGATTCTGTGAGAATGGTGAGGTGATTTTTTTCTTTTCAAAAGAAAATCTATAGCAGCGCCATGTTTGTCTCAGTAGAGTTTGAGGATATGTCAATGAATCGCACACCAAGGACACACAGTCAAAAGGCTAAAAACTAAAATAGCTATTTCAAACAAATTTTCATTACGAAAAGCGCTCTCTGAATACAACTTCCTATTTCCTGAGTAAATTAGTCTGTAATCAAAGAACACATCAGTATTTTCCTAGGTATTATTTATCTATTTTTTTATTTTTTCGTTACCATAGAGATTAACGAATGTCAAGGAATCACATGTCAAAATGGCGGAACCTGTCAAGACTTGGTAAATAGCTTCACGTGTTCGTGTGTGCCTGGTTACACTGGAAGATTCTGTGAGAATGGTAAGAGGTGGCATTACTACATTAACCGCTATTATTATATAATCACAATATTAGATTTTTTTCCCAAATGAATATTCTACTTAAGCCCATTTTTTTGAATTAATATTTAATTAAATTCTTTTTTTCTAGATATTGACGAATGCGCAAGTACTCCATGTCTGAATGGCGGCACATGTCATAACCATTTGAATCATTTCAATTGTACCTGTCCATCGACACATCATGGAAATACGTGCAACAAGGGTAGGTATCTTTAAAGTAAAGAAGTTACTGAGATAATTGCAAGGGCTTTTGTGAGTCACACACGAGACACTCTGGAATATCCTGAATATCAGGAACTTGCCTTCAGCTGGTAAAAATTCTACACGAGACCGGAAATGACGTATCTATAGAGAAGGCTAACGGCAGCCGCGTCGTAGAGCAGGAACGATGTAATGTTTTTGCTTGGAAAGAGATTCGTTTTATCAAAGAGTAATTCATTTATATTCTAAGCGATCTCACCTGTGCGCATATAGACCCATTGCACGTGACTTCAAAGCAGCTCAATTTGGAGGACAAACTGAGAAAAAAAGTTCAATCTCCTGAGAATTGGAAACCTGTTGTTTTGTCCTCCAAATTGAGCTGTATTCCAAAGTGCTGCAAGGGGTCTATATGAGAACTGATTAGCGTATCGGTCACTGACTTCAATTCAAACTTGCTAAGGCCGTAAAGTATCCCGTGCATTTCAAGTTTATTAGTGGCCTCGCTGTTCTCCCCCCGACCTGAGGTTGTTCGCCTTATTTTCTTATTTCCCACCTCTTCCTTCCTTGCGCTCTTGCTTGTGGTTATTTGGAGACCTCTGGTCCGCCAGGTTTGCTCCCATTCTGGCAAATATGAGTACGTTGAGACCCTCTTGGAACATTTTACCAGCCAAATGACAAGTTTTCACTGGACAATGAGATATTTGGATAACAGAGCATGACCATCAGTTATTGTCCATCCGTTATAGTATCTGGTATATTAGTATAATTTCAGACTTGAATATAGAGTATCACGCACTGTGATTGGTCGAGCGATCAGTGATTATGAGACGATATTCACTGCTCGAACGGTAATTATGAGGTTTGCCAAAGTTTGCTAGAGAGGAAGTAATGTTACAGTCAAACTAAGAAAACCGTGAACACCTTAGATATGTCTGGAATGTTTATGTGTTTGATCACAGCGGGGTCACGCAAAGTATTTTCCCGTTTAAAAGTTTCAAACTTCATATTTTAGTTTTATTCTCGTGAAATTAGACAGACGGATACACGAGAGAAGGATTCAATACAATCTTTTTCATGGTGGTGGGAAACATCTTTTTTACAAGCAACGGCCTAAATAATTATTCCAGACATATTTTAGGTGTTCAAGGTTTTCTTAGTTTGACTGTAAAACGCTCTCTTTTGATCCTGAATTTAGTCTTTTCTCTGATATTCATGAGTAAAATAATTATTATACTCATATGTAAATATTTAGCAGTTATTCGCCGAAGGCGAAGTGATTATCGATGAATATTTACCGAGCGGCGAGTCTTCGAGCTGCGAGGTAAATATTCATCGATAACCACTGAGCTTGAGGTGAATAATTGTTTTAGTATAAATAAAAAGGTGATTATTTCAAAAAAGAAAGAAGGAAACAACATTGAAAGGAAAATATTTTATTTTTTAAAAGCGCGACGGTCACGCTGACAGCCATTTTGTCCGAAAAGGTGATTATCGGCTGATAATCCGAGATAGAAAACCAATCAGAGCGCGCGATTTTGTATAATCACCTTTGTATTTATACTAATCATCGATATTCACTTCGCCTTCGGTGAATAATTGTTAAATTAATACATTAATACGACTTCTTCTTTTTCATGCCACACAGCATCAACCTGTGACATTACCTACGCCTCTTATTCAATCAATAATGTCATTTTATACCCGTGGACCAAAACATCCTATGCCATGACCTTCTGTACATGGGTACAGATTACAGACTCCAGGAATCAATATCCAGCCTCACTGACGTACTCCAACCGTGGATTGGGACTCATATATCTAACGGCTGGGACTATATTACTTCGTATAGACTCTAGCAATGTGTAAGTGCCAAATAGTTACTTTTTGCTTAGATTTACCCCTCTCTCCGCATGCAGTGCCCTGTTTTAAGGGTATTTTAGCCTAAGCTTCGCGGATTGGAGGGAAGCCAAAACAATTGTACGAGATTGTACGACTAGAATACGGAGGGTCGTGCGTTCAATTCCCATCTGGGGCTCAGAATGTTTTTTTTCCATTCTATTTCACAGTATGGTACGATCATATACACATTTCATTCCATCATCATACGCATACCATGTTTATCGTGTACGAAATCAGTTGAGAATGAGCTATGGACCTCTTACACTTACTAACTAAGCCACAAGCACAATTAATTCTTCTTCTATTTCTGTCTATCTGTCTGTTTGTCTGTCTATATTGACGTAAATAACGTATAAAACCTATACTCCTAAGTTTGTTCGTCGCGCGCGACGTCGCAATAGTAGAACTCGTTTCTGCTTTTTTCGACGTCGCCAGTGCCGAGCCTGTGCCTGCCTTTACTTCCGACATCAATGAAGGTCACGGAGTAACGTACCAAAAATCTTCTGATTCCATTGCCTGATTTATTTCCAGAGCACTTAACATGGGCATCAAACGAGATGGTAACTGGCAACACTTGTGCATTGCATGGAGGAACACAGACGGCAAAGTTTCCAGCTATCGCAACGGACAGCTCATAGATAGCCGACACTCCTTCTTAACTGGGGGTTCAATAGTAGGAAGTGGGAGCCTAAACATCTGTAGGAGATCTGATTTGGGTGCTGCATTCATTGGGAAAATCAGCAACTTTAATATCTGGTCAACCTTTTTGCCTGTAAATGAAATCGCGAGCATGGCGTCGAGTTGTCAACCGCTGACCAGTGAAGGAGATTTAGTCAGTTGGTCTGAAGTCAAGAATAAGAACATGGCTGGGGAAGTCTCTAAAACCTGCCCGGGAACCTGTTATGTTTAGGGACTACACCGCATGCTATGAGTACTGAAGGCTCGCCTGATTAACGAGGGCTTCCAAAGTTGAGCCGAGCAGAAATACGGTCGTCGCCTTTTTGAGTAACCGAGCGATTGATGTCATCTCGAGTCGTGACTTGGTTTAATTGTCTGTACCCTGTCACTAAAAATTTGATAAAGAAACAACCTTGAACAGCAGGGACAAATAGAATTTCTTAGGGGGAGGGGGGAGGATAGTGTTTCATGTGGGTTCAGTCATCACCCAAGTACCCATTAGATTCACCCGTGCGTTAAAGTTTTGAAAGAAAAATTCATAAAATGAGAAATATCTTTTACGTCTAAAATAAGGTCCAGTTCCAACGTCGATCTTCTCATGAGCCGTATGCATTGGAAACGATATATAATAAGATGGTCTTCTTTGATGTCATTAGGTTCGGCTCATGAGATCGAGCATTGAACTGGGCCTGACGCTGCATTGAGAACAGTGCACCTTCAGTGTTTGTGAAACCTAAGAGGGTTGTCGTTTTCTCACTGATCAGCGGTAACCTTAAGATCAACAAGGCCACCGTTGATTTTCTATATGTCAATAAGACCAAATAAGTAAATTAAGAAAATTAATTATAAGCAACAACAACATCAACAACAACAACAACAACATCATAAATATTCATGATTATTAAAGTATATAACTTGCTCCGTTGCGGCTCCGCTCATTATCTCACCGCGTTCTACAGGGGCGAGTAAGTCACGTGACATCCGGTTTCTGCTGTTCACGATTAAAAGACCCGTCGCACGTGACGCCAAGGCAGATCAATTTGGAGGACTAGTTAAGCCGGGATTGTTTTGAGTTTTGTAGCTAATACAATGCCTGAAAGCATGTCATTCCATTCGATAATTTCTTTTGGTGATAGAACCCCTGTACGAGCCATTAAGATAATGCTAAAAATAGACCTCTTTACCTTCGTATGCAAATTGCCCATTTCAGACCACATGACATTCCCTTGAGAAATGTTCTTTTGTTAAAATATTTACACATGAAAGAATCAACTCCCAAGAGTGGCATCACGTGGTCTGAAATGGGCACAACAAACAACGAAGGTAAAGAGGTCTATTCCTTTATATTAGCTGCATATCCAGGATCCTCTCCCCCTTCTCAATAAATTGAAGAGGAAAAAAATTTGCAAATAACTAGTCAAGGGCTGGAAGTTACTGGCAATCTAGGACATCCCGGCCCCCTGTATACCTCCCCCCTAAATATTCGCAAAAATTTTTAATTTTCCTTTTTTTAATTTTTTTTTTTGGGGGGGGGGGATATCAGTAACGACGTGTATAAATATTGGTCGGTAGTTCTGTGTCATATTATCTTCAGCGTGGCAATTTAATTAGCGAATTTCAATTTTCTCGAACTAAATTGTTCTTCTTTGCTATTGACATGGATTTCCTGTGTCCAATATTAACCGAGTGGTTACAACTCATAGAGTAGCCTGAGTCCGAATCAGCTGACTGCATGGAAGTGAGGCTGTTAATTTATTCAGCTTTGTTGGCAAAACCAAAATGTCGCTCCAAAATGGCTGATAGTGAACGAGAAGAAAAGCTGGCCGCTGCCAGAAAACGGGTACGAATCCACTATCTTTGCACTTGGATCATTTCTTTAGCTATCCTACTTTAGCTCTGTGTTATTAATTTTGGTCTTTTTTCTTTCAAAGCTGAAAAAATTTCAACAAAAGCGGACGCCATCTTCAAGTCCAGCGGTGAAGAAAACTCATAAAAACACTTCTGTTGTACCTACGAATTTAAATTTTACGGGTTCTGATTCCCGTGCTGAGTCTTCTACAGGACATGAAAATGTACCGGTAAGTGTGTCAACTCTTGTCTTACAAGATTTAAGTAATCGCTCTTGAAGGAAGATTTTAAAACAGGGTTTCAACCCAAACGAACTGTACAACTTCCACGTCTCCCATCACAACATTACGAAACTCCAACAATTCTTTGAAATTTCGAAAATAATTTCCTCTATGATCACAAATTAATAAAACTTATCTATTTTGAGAATTTTCCATAGGAAGTAAAGTATTGAAAAGATTAACCTGTTGAAAAACGATTATTTACAGTTCCAAATGAAATAAGTATCTGGCGATTTCTGGTTGGCTGAAATCATTGTAAACCATTTTGAATAAAATTTTGCTATTTCTCAACTACTAATCCACTAAGTACTACCTGATCGATCTTTTATCGTGTCACTATTCAGTTGAAGTCAGAAATAATTTTCTAGAAGAAAGATGAAGCACTTGATTTCCTCGTAAACATACTGTAGTCATCATGTTTTAAAAAAATTATATTTATTCATTTATTTTTATACATAATTTTTTTTAGCTTATTTCATGTGTTATTGAATTAGTTTTTCCAGTAATAATAAAATAATTATCTGATAATTATAGGTAGCAGTGCATAAACATTTGTATGAATATGATAAGTTTTATTTTACAAGCCGTGGGCGAGATATCATGAGTGTTATTTCTGCTAAAATTTATGTTTCCATGCTATTATTTTTTTATAAGTATTTACTATCACAAAGTTGGTTATTGATACCCTGAAACAAACTCTGAGCTAATGTAAGTTGGGGCAAGGCTGAATCACAGCTTAGATTGGAATTTTACGAAGGGAAATAAACCAGAGAACCCTGAAAAAAACCCCTCAAATAAAGGGAGAGACCCAACAAACTTTGCTCACATGTTAAATTAAGATGTACAATCTTCATAAGGATAACTGTATAAAGACTTCGCATTACAGGGCTTTAAAATAATAGCTGATCGTTTGCCGGTCATGATTTGGCATCCATACCACGTTTCTGGCTCAACGTTACTTGTGAAAATGTCTGGCAAAGCAAAGATTTAACCAGACAAGTTCCAATTCTGGACATTGTCTGATGACCAGCCATTGTTTTAAGCCTTGCATCAATGCATAGAGATTTCTTTATTAGTGCTTACAAACTTCAAATTTTGATTTTACCAAAAGTTAGTGACCAATGCAATATTTTTGTTGAATGTTCAAATTGTGGTCAGGTAAAAATTGTACTGTTCATATCCTAAAAAGAAAAGAAAAGAAATCTTATTAGAGTCTTATTTGTACTGTAACAAAATGTATATAATTTTTGAAATAGTGAAATCAGTTACTAGGCAACTAGTTAGTTACTTGAGCATTTAATAATGGTTTGTTCAAGGTGCCATGATTGGAAGCTGGTTGCCATGGTAATGCATAAGATTATTACTAGGATTAGCAATAAAGAAATAAAGTGTACACAAAAGAAACAAAATTATTCTTCATGTATATTTGTTTGTAACCTTTCTTTAGGAGGAATCAAATTTGAATGGATCTTCTAACCCAACGAAAACAGTCTTTGAGGAGTGAGTATTTATTTGCATATTCATTGGATATTTTTTTTTTTTTTATCCATTTCTTTTTTTATTCTAGCTATTTCTATATTTTTTTTTTCTTTCTTTCTTTTTCTTTCCTTCCTTTACTTCCATCCTCCCTTTCTCTCTCTCATTCATTTGACTACAGTCAAAGCTCTCCTTCCGACCACTCTCGTAAGCAATCTTGTTCGTATTGCCACTTTTGAGAGCCCATTCTCATTAACGACCAGCTCTAGTTAGGACCACTTTTTTGATTTCCTGAGGTGGTCGCATACGAGAGCTTTGAATGTATTTGTATAGGAAATCGCACGACCTCGAGTACAATTTGGAAATTAATAGGTACGAGTAATGTTTTGAAAGTTCTTGTAATTGCACGAGCCTTTAGGCGAGTGCAATTAAAGAACTTTCAAAACATTACGAGTGCCTATTAATTCCAAATTGTACGAGAAGGTCGTGCGATTTTTTATTTATAGTTCACTCGACAAAATTTTATAAAACATGCGAAGCGAAGGGATTCATTGATCTTCATTGCCTTTGCTATAACCGACCCTTCTCCAAGAACGCTAAGCCAAGAACAGCATAGAAAGTGTTAACGTTGCTGTAAAACCTTTTTAGATTAGTATTTTATGTATGATTTGAACTACAAATACTAGAAAATAATTTTACATCTGAAGTAAAAAGCCATTTTAATGCATGTTTACAACTATTGAATGACAGTACTGACAGCTAAACAGCGAATCAAGAAGCGACTTTTCTTTGAAAACGTATTGTGTGAAAACTAAGTGAAAGTTGAGAGTTTACAGTTCGCTAATTTAAGTTTTTTTCCTCTTAGCATTTGCTAATAACTGCAAAAACACAATTTCAAAAATACTTTCTTTTAAAACAAGTTAGCTGGACAACATCAAAAGGGATAAAAGCGACAAATATGTCGTTCAAGTTAAAAGTTTTGAAGTACAGCTTGCCGTGAACGAGTCGCCAGTGATCAGACCATGTGCTTTGGATATTATTCCCTCCTGTAGCTTGAAGAATTTCGCTGCTATTTTTTTTGAATGGTGAATTATCTGAAGATTTTATTATTTCAAGACTGGATTGACAACTTACAGGATCAATTAACTCGTGATAAATAGCTGAATTCGTCTCTCTACAACTACTCGACAGTTTGCCGGTAAGATTTGATCTTAACTATTTTCAAAACAAAAAACGAGCCTCTACTCGCTGTATTTTTTTCGCTAAACGGAAAGAAATTTGCTTTAAAACTATTGTTAGCTGTTTTCTACATATTGTACAATTATTGTAGATGTGGTGTTGAATATATTTTTCGAGAAGACCACAGAAGACAACAGGTAGTAAAACGAGAATATTCAAAACTCCAACTCAAATTGTTTGGCGAAAACTAGAAAGAAAAAACGACTTTCTACTACAAAACATGATTTATTAGGTCTTGAATTTGTCTAGTTATCATAATTTGAGGCCTTCCTATGTGTGTATTGAACAGTTTTCTGAAATTTTTGCATTTTAATCTATAAAACACTTATTTTTTTGGGAATTTCACTCATTTCACTGGGGAAATTTGCCGCTTTTGGCCGTGTTTCCATAGCGACCTAATTGGTACTCCCGCGGAGTACCAATTAACGCTCTAATTGTACTCCTCTAGACCAATCAGAATCGAGTAATTTTGTCGAGTGTACTATAAATATGTTAATTTTGTAGCAGCCTGAAGGAGATTGAAGTCACTGCCAGTTAAATACAATACAACAGTTTCACATTTGATGCAAACAGCTGTTTTTAATGACCATGGACTCATGGTTCGTTTAGAAGTGAGCTGTTCAAAAACACCATTTAAAGTCTGTGGGATTTCAAAACATTGGTTTTATTCAACTTGCACAAACTATACATTACAGTTGACTTTTGAAAATCATTAGCAACAGCCAACTGTAATGTAAAGAATGTGCAAGTTGAATGACAACCAACCCCACAGACCTTTAATGGTGTCTGTGGATAGCTGACGTATAAACGAGGCCAAGCCTGCCCAGGTTGAACATCTTGGCAAGATTCATGGCAAGATTCTTGGCAAGTTATTGGCAAGATTCTTGGCAAGATTCTTGGCAATTTCATGGCAAGATCATGACAAGATCATGACAAGATCATGGCAAGAATCTTGTCAAAATCGTGCAAGATCTTGCAAGATTCTGCAAGATCCTGCAAGATCCTGCAAGATCTTGTCACAGTTCTTGGCAAGTTCTTTTCATGATCTTGCAGGATCTTGTCAAGATTCTTGCTATATTTGTTGTAGAATCTTGGCAAGATCTTTGTAAGATCTTGCCATGATTAGTGTAGGATCTTGCCAAGATTGCTGTAGGATCTTTTCAAAATCTTTGTAGTATCTTGGCAAGATCTTTGTAGGATATTGGCAGAATCTTGGAAATACAATTCTTGCCTATAAATTTTTCTCGGTTTAAAAATAAGAAAGACATCAGCAATACTTATCAATAGTAATTTATAACTTTTTATTGGCAAAATAGTTAAAAAACAATATAGAAATAGTACGTACTATAAGAAATTACAACATAACTATAAAACAAGCCTGGTTCACACTACGACACAAACTTAAGCATAACGACATACGCAAGCGCAATTTTTTTATTAGTTAAAAAGTAATTGTTTAGTTATCTTAGTGTTTAACAATAATGTAATGAAAAAATAAGTTTCAATAATCAAATAACTTGTCTATCAAAATTAAAGGCAGTTGGCATCTTATAGTGCTATAGTGATAACACTCCATCATCCGTTAGAAGGTTTAGACCTAAAAATCAAAGGGTAAATTAGTTGTATTATTAAAAGAAACAGACCGCAAATCTTAATATAACTTTTTCATTTATAGTGGCTTAAAGGAAAAGTGAGGAATTCGACTTGTTTAGCCATTAGATTCAGAGTTCGGTTCACAAATAGTATGATCTCGTATCCGGTTTAGTTATTTTGGAGAAAGAAGACATATTTTTGATCGCTTACCTCGCTGAAATCTCTTGGAAATTACTTGAGTTATACCAGGTTAGAAAGTATGACAAATTGGCTCGTAGTTTCCCATTTGTCTCTAGGGATTTTAGGCCAAAAACCAGCACATTTATCAAAGAACAATCGATGTTTTATCAGCAACAACGATCCTAACAACTGAATGAAAATGGCACTCGAATTCGAAATGATGAATCAGCCAATCAGAGTGAGCCAGTAATCCATATATGGGCTGACCGGATGTCCAAATATGGTTGAAGCTCCATACCAGTCCTGCTCGTTAGTTGGAATTTCCAACATGGCGGTCATCGAAGAAGTCTTCGATCTTCTTGTTCCATTAGACTAAATATTGTTGTTATATTATTTTAAGGCCTCTTTAATCGATATATTTTTGAAGCTAATAACTTAACATATTAAGTCAAGTATCAAGAAGATTCAAATCTACTTGAAAATGTATTTTTAAGCCGATTTTAACGTAACTGAACAATTCACTTCATAAGACACACCAGACATGACATTTTTCACATTTTAAGTTAAACCATATTAACTGTGGTTAAACTGCTATAAGTGGGTGCTCGCCTCAATCTTAAAAACTATTGTTTTCTCATGAATTCCTAAGAATTCTCAGCTCTCATCTGTTGTAATATCTCAAGATTTGATTCCTAGAAATTCAAGAAATTAAGTGCTAAAATTGAAAAGACATATCTAAAGTTGCAGAATTTAAGCTTAGTTGGTTAGTTATATATATAAAACTACTTGTTAAATAATGTGGTAGCTAGGTATAATCTGATCTTGTCAAGAGCATGCCATGATCTTGCAATAATAATATCACAAAATCTTCCCAAGATCTTATTATAATCTTGCCATGATCTTGGCAAGAACATGCCATGATCTTGGAAAGAACATGCCATGATCTTGGAAAGAACATGCCATGATCTTGCAATAATAATATCACAAAATCTTCCCAAGAACTTATTATAATCTTGCCATGATCTTGGCAAGAATATGCCATGATCTTGCAATAATAATATCACAAAATCTTTCCAAGATCTTATTATAATCTTGCCATGATCTTGGCAAGAAATATGCCATGATCTTGCAATAATAAATCCCAAAATCTTCCCAAGATCTTATTATAATCTTGCCATGATCTTGGCAAGAAACATGCCATGATCTTGCAATAATAAATCACGAAATCTTTCCAAGATCTTGGTATAATCTTGCCATGATCTTGACAAGAACATGCCATGATCTTGCAATAATAAATCACAAAATCTTCCCAAGATCTTGGTATAATCTTGCCATGATCTTGGCAAGAACATGCCATGATCTTACAATAATAATATCACAAAATATTCCCAAGATCTTATTATAATCTTGCCATGATCTTGGCAAGAACATGCCATGATCTTGCAATAATAATATCACAAAATCTTTCCAAGATCTTACAATAATCTTGCCATGATCTTGGCAAGAAAATGCCATGATCTTGGCAAGAGATGTCTGTGCAAGATCTTGTGATCAATCTTCCAAGATCTTACATGATCTTACATGATCTTGCATGATCTTACATGATCTTGCTAAGATCTTGCCAAGACGTTCAACCTGGGTGTGCAAATAAGTCTGTGGTCTTCAAAAACAGCATTTTGCATTGAATGTTAAACTGGTGTAATAACATATACACATATATATATGCACTGTATAATGTGTAAAGAACAGTTTATAAAGTGAACAGTCATAAAGTACTGTAAAAGATGTACTTTGAAAATATATATTTTCCATTACCTCTTTTCATTTATTCTGTTATTTTTTAGTGATAATTCCAGTCCAAAGCAAAAGACTTTTACTCCAGTGATAACAGAAAACCATGTTGGTAGAATAACACCTGTATCAAATGGACGGTAAGGTTTACAGCTTATTTCAGAGTCTGCTTTTCAATGGATGCATGGAAAAAAGGATGTTTTGTTATTGGTGAACCCATCGTTCTATAGATCTAATTCATCTTGGTGTAATGTGATTCCAATTTTAGACCATGAATCATTCCCAATAGTATCATTTCTTTGTTTAACGGTCGCACATTAGAAGATGGATACATTATTCTCTAGGGAATGACTTGTGGTCTGAAATGGGTAAACAATGCACCAAGACAAATTACATCTAATTGCATCATTGTGAGACTTATTATAGCGTGCGTAAAGACCCCTTGCAGCACATCAGAATGCAGCTCAATTTGGAGGACAAAACAATAGGTTCCAATTCTTAGTGTCCTCCAAATTGAGCTGCTTTGACGTCACATGAAAGGAGTCTATACAGCATACTTGATTAGTATATTTATGCAAAGGGTCTGTTGACCCTTTGCATAAACCATTGAAAACACTCATAAATATATACTATGCACTAGTTTGCTAATGTGAAGGTCATCTACTTACAGTGCTTTTCATAATTCTAACAGACTCCAGGCGTCTGGTGTTTTGGCTTCCGTCAATCAATCTATGATGGGCTGAGTTCATTCCAATCTTGAGCGATAAAGAAATTCCCATGCGAAAGTGGAGCCCTGTCGATAAATTTTTGTGACTCGACTGCCATTTTCATATGGGAATTTCTTTATCGCTCCAGATTGGAATGAACTCAGACCATCATAGTTTGATTCACAGAAGCCAATACGCCAAAGGCCTAGAGGTGGTTAGGTCACAGAATTATGAAAAGCACTGTAAATACATGTACAGGTATTGCTTTTTTCATATTGCTTACTATAATCTTTAAAGTTTCCACGAATTTACTGTAAGTTGTATTTTTTCAGTGATGGATCTACAGCAGAAAAAATTCGCCAAATTGTAAGTTGATTGAAATATTTCTTTGTTTATTTACACTGTTGTGGTTTTACCAATACCAATACCACATCTACAGTATCAGACCTACATGAACAACCATTAGGGACCGGTCATTAGATGCAAATAGAGGGGAGCCAGCATTTTTTGCTCCACAAAGGACAAGGCTAAGAGAGACAGGGTACTTTGGGGGGAGGGGTCACAAAAATTTGTACGTGTAAAAATCAAAATGCACCAGCCACCCCTTTAAATAATGACTGGTCCATTAATATTGAATAACAATTTTTTTTTTCCCTAGTGTAACCAGCTGAATGGACTTACAAATCAGGTATAATGAAACATTGATTTCTACATGTTCGCACTGGCAACAGTCGGCCTTTAGAACCTGATTACATTACAGGGCTATAGCCATTATACGACTACGGTTATAACTGGACCACTTTTTACCATCAGAACCATTTTCTCCTATTTTCTTTAATGAGAATTAAAGGGGTTACTGTGGAATCTCCTAAGATTCATGATAATAATTTTCTTGTAGGATTTCCAAATAAATGGTGAAGATCCAGTGATAAATGAAATAGAAGCTCTAGAGGTTAGTTATACTTCATTATTACAGAATGATATGCTTGTATTAGAATGATATACAGTAGATCCCTGTTGCTCTCCTAAAAGAGGAAGTCCTATCCCCCAATATAGGACCTAAGATATTCCATTGATGATTTTGATAATAAAAAAATCTAAAAAATTATATTAAGTTTTGGCTGTATCACAGCGTTGGACAATCACAAATGGAACCTTTAATATGGTACATGCTAGTTGAAAGCCCAAAGATGGAATTGGAATTTAGAAGTTGATTTTTGGGAAGGGAGGAACACCAGAGAACCCCTATGCTTAGAGCAGTTTTCGTATGAGTGGAAATAAAGTCACAAATTTGTAGCCATACCATATCTTATTGTAACTGTAATTATGCGTTGTGATTGGATGAATTATGACATGTCTTACTGCATGTGTGCTGTAAGTTACAGTACCATATGTTTCCGAATAATATGAAAAATGCTCTATACTAGCTTTACTTAATTTTATTTATGCATTTGATTAGTCCCGTAACCATGAGCTTGAGGAAGCCTTACAGTCTTACAAGAGATCAAATGAACAGCTCAACAATCAAGTAAATGAACAGGTATTTAAAACATTCTTATCAAAACCATGAATTATTCCATCCATATTTTTATGATTTTAATAGGTGATGGTCTAGCAGTTGGTCTACCAGAATTTTTGTGGAGTTGATAGACATCAGACTTGCTTAGACTTGCTACAAGTCGTCCACTCTTTCCCCCCCCCCCCCCCTCTGCAATGGAATGGAGTCACCAGTGGACAACTTCTTTCCCTTGCAGTGATTCAATTCCAATTTCATGCCAAAGTTGTTGCCAATCTCAACTGATTGTTTGTTTTATATAATTTATTCACCAACTGAAAAAGTTGTCGGTAAATCTGGCGCAAAGCAGAGATGAAAAGTCTTCAGTCCTGCCAGTAAAAAATGGGAGGTAGAGGACTTTTAGAGATTTCCTTTTAGAAAGTCTACATGACCACTATGTTGTGTAGTTACTGTAAGCAAGATATCTATTTTCAATATTTTCAATTTTCAGAGAAAACAAATCCTTCAATTTCAAGATCAAATCAAAAGAGTAAGTACATGTACTATATTTTTTATTTATTTTTGACCTTAATTGGCTTCCCAATCAAAACAGTAACACTCCCCTCACTTTCCCATCAGTCAAACTCTGCTCAACACTACATGTATCAGGGCACACCTCACATATATACACATGTTTGTTCATACAAATTGCAACCTTGGGTAACTGAAACTGTTATTTTGGTTACATTGTTTTCAGGAAAGAACAGAGCTAGTAAACAGACAGTTATTAGAACAAAGGACTTTAAAGGAGCAACTAGAGGTATTATATTACATATACTGTATGTTCATGATTGTATAGTCAAGCTGTTGGTTTTGTGAAACAAAGGTTATAAAAACAGCCGTCCAGGAATGGATGGAATGATAGGTGTTTGATAGGAAAAGATAGATCATCATCAATCATCATCATCAACCATCATCAGTCATTAATCATCAGTCATCAATCAATCATCATCATCATCATTAGTCATCACATCATTCATCCGCATTATCATCATCATCATCAGTCATCATCATTACTTATCATCAGTTATCCATCATCATCATCATCATATATCATCACCCATCATCATCAGTCATTAATCATCAGTCATCATCATCATCATCATTACTTATCATCAGTTATCCATCATCAGTCATCATCATCATCATTACTTATCATCGGTTATCCATCATCATCATCATCATATATCATCACCAATCATCATCAGTCATTAATCATCAGTCATCAATCAATCATCATCATCATCATAGTCATCACATCATTCATCCGCATCATCATCATCATCAGTCATCATCGTTACTTATCATCAGTTATCGATTATCATCACCCATCATCATCTGTCATCATCAGTCATCATCATTAATCATCATCATCAGTCCTCATCATCCTCAATCATCATCAGTCCTCATCATCATCATCATCATCATCATCATCATCATCATCATCATCATCATCATCATCATCATCATCATCATCATCATCATCATCATCATCATCATCTATCATCACCAGTCCTCATCAGTCCTCATGAACATCATCTTCAAGGCTCTGTCCATTGCTGTACAAAAAGCTGTCATACATTGCTGATTGTTTCAACTTTTTCATCTTAGGTTCATATACAAACCATTGGTATTCTTGTTAGTGAAAAACAAGAGCTACAAAGTTCCTTATCCCAACTACAGAGGAAATGTGTGAACAAAGAAAGTAAGGGCTAGAATCATCTGCATTAGGATAAAGCATGCAAATCTTTAAATATGGAATATAAAATGCATACACATGTTTCTGTACGGTGAAATAAACATGCTGGGAGCTGTAGAGCACCAGAGAAGCAAGCTTAGGAAAAACAAGGCATAGCCAAGTGTTTCTCTTGCTTTTCAAGTCCTCTACAGCTGCTGGAGTGAACTTAATTTATCACATAAAAATTTTTATAAAATAATTTTGAGTGGTTTTGCACTAGCGTGTTTCTTTCCTCTGATATAAACATGGTAGCAAGCCAAGTACAATCAGCCAATCAATAATGTAATATCTCAAATACTTTATAGTTATTAATAATTACTAACTATCATGAATTTATAGGTGATAATAGTGAACTCACCGGTAGACTGCAGGCAGTCCGACAGAAGATTGTTGAACTTGAGAAAACCAATGCAACTCTTTCTGCAAACTTAGACAAATATAAAGAGGTAAGAAATTGTTTTTTACCATGTTCACATTGTAATAAGGCATATTTATCTGTTATCCAATATTTCACAAAAACGACAAGTCAATGGTCAATCAAACAGACCCAATCAGTAATCTCAGACTAGAGACTTTTCATTTTTTTATGGGGGAGGGGAGGGGAAGGGAGGGGAGGGGTTGGGATTTGCTTGGTAACCCTATGAGAAATCTGAATCCCCTCTCAGTTGTTGCATAAAAAATGGGCCCTCTATTTCTATTGAGTTTATCATAAAAGTGCTGCGACCCTCCCCCCCCCCCCTCACCCCTTTAGAGCCTGATTTTTTTTAATTACTTCTATCCCACTGTCACCCTCCCCCACTCCTGAGGAAAAAAAGAATGGTTCCTTATCTTCGATGCTATCTTTATTCAAGGATTTTAATCATGTAAGACAAGATAGAGACAGAAGTCAAACAGCTAACTACACCTACAGTAAAGAAAAGGATGAACTGTTACAACAGAATGAAGAACTCAAGGTTAAACTTGATGCCAAGGTACAGTACACCAGTACAATTAAGGATTTATTTATTGGTACTGTTCTCAACCAATCAGTATCTATTTGAATTAGTAACTTTGTCGCGTGTACAGTACTGGACTATAAAGCTAATGATTTCAGGTATAACCAGGGATCAAGATCCCTGATCAAGACTGTTATGTATACTCTGACTGGCTTGCTTTCTTAGCCCATGGTCGCTTGGTTTCATAGGAAGATAATTTTGATTATGATTTCTTTCATCGATGGTAGGTTTCTGAATATGATGAACTTGAGAAGTCTTCAGAAGAGTTGAGTTTCAAGCTGAAACAAGCAGAGCTCATTGTACAACAGGTATGATATTAATATCATGTTAAAGGCAGCAATAAAATGTCCAGTTGCAAATTCTCCATCCTAAAACTCTTTAGCTTGTGCATAACGATTTTCCATTTCAGACCACATGTCATTCTCTTGAGAATATGATTCTTTGTTTGAGTTGTATCCATATTCATATGTCTTCTCATGTACAGTACAACTGTTAAACAAAGAAAAGATACTCTAGGGAATGATACGTGGTCTGCAATGTGAACACATAATAATTTGCCCAAGCTGAAGATGTCTATTGGAAGGAGGCTCTATTATTACTTATAATTATTGTTATTTATTCTTGATTCTCCTTTCATGTCAGCTGTCAACTGATTCCAATGCTGTTGCCACTCAGTCCCTTGTTCAACAACTACAAGAAGAAAAAACAATTTTAGAAAATAAATTAGAACAGGTATGTGTCTTTATTTTAATCTTTTCAACACCAAAAAGGCTGTGTTACACATTGATACTTTAAGCCGAAGCTTGTGTGCAATGGCATTGAGAGACAAGTTTCATGGGGCTTTTACACAGTCCAATTTCATTCTGAAACTTGTTTGCAACACAAGTTTTGGCAACCTGAGAAAACAGATGTGTTTTTGCTTCTCATCCCTCGCAGTGGGGCAAGGAATGTGCAGAAGGATGTCTGTTTTCTCAGGCAAAAGTTTTGGTTGCACAATTAATAGCATTGCAATACCGTTGCACAAAAGTTTCAGGGTTTAAAACAACCTCTCAGCTGATCTAAATCAGTAGACCTCAGCATTGAGAGGCAAGTGTACTACTCCCCATTCCCAACTCAGTGTGGCAGTGTTCGTATGAAACATTCATGGTATGGAAATACCATTATGATGCTGTATATATCCATGTATATATTGCATGCCGTCATCAATTGCATGTTGCAATACGCTGCAATCCATCTAATAATAAATTATGTGAATATTTTTCTCACAGATTTCAAAGTCCCTAAAAAGATATGAATTAGATAATGAAGAGCTACGTCACAGCCACACGGATGAAGTTGATCACTTTGAGAAGCAAATACGATCCTTGAAGGAACAGGTACTTACAACTGTATTATATATAATGATAAAGAATGATTATACCACAGAGTACATGTAGATTTTTGTTTGAGTGCATTCATACATGTAGTCACAGCTTTGCCATTACCTATCTTACCCTTAGTATGTTTTGAGAATGGGAGTGTTATAGCATCTTGTATTTAAAAGCTAACCTGATGTGTGTCTGCACACACTCTGTTTTTTTTTATTCTGTGGGTGGCTTGGGCTTTTTGATAGGGTATATGTATGAGGTCTCAGGTTCGACTCTCCTTATGGGGAGCAATGGTTGTAAATTAACAGTACATGTATATATATATATATAAAGTTTATCATTTATTTAGCCATACCCAAGTAGAGGAAGAAATTGGGTTGAGTTGGCTTTGTAGTGCATTGTGGAGATAGAAAAATTGTTTTGCTTGCTACACATAGGTTGATGCTCTAGAGAAAGAGAACAAAGACTTTGAGAACAAGGAACTGACATTGCAAGAGAATTTACACAGTTTACAGACACAATTAGGTGGGTATGAGTAGAATGCTTGAATCAACAATACAGTCAATTGGAAACTTCATGGTACATCCATCCATCAATATATTCTTCTATTATCTTGTGATTGATTCTGCCATCCATTCATCCATCCATCCATCCTCCCATCCATCCACCCATCCATCCATCCATCCATCCATCCATCCATCCATCCATCCATCCATCCATCCATCCATCCATCCATCCATCCATCCATCCATCCATCCATCCATCCATCCATCCATCCATCCATCCATCCATCCATCCATCCATCCATCCATCCATCCATCCATCCATCCATCCATCCATCCATCCATCCATCCATCCATCCATCCATCCATCCATCCATCCATCCATCCATCCATCCATCCATCCATCCATCCATCCATCCATCCATCCATCCATCCATCCATCCATCCATCCATCCATCCATCCATCCCATTCCTCCAATCATTCATTCTTTCCTCTACCCACCTTCAATTCAATCATCACCTATCATTATAATCTAATGGCTCCTCATTTTGAAAATCCTTTATTTTAGCTGATACCCAAGACGAAGATGCTTTTCAAATCCAAGAAGCCTCCTCCATGGCAGCAGTACATATTGAGAAGCTATCAGGAGAAAAACAGCAACTGATAGACCACTTACAAACTGAGGTCAGTCCTTTCATGTTTCTTAGGCCTGGTTCTAACTAGTGATGCAAGCCGACTCAAGCAGATGCAACTCCAAGCTAATGCATGTTTTCACTATGAAAAGAAGTAACACAAACACGAGAGAAGGGAAGATGTTTTTCTTGCATTGGCTTGCAGTTGTGTTCATGCTTGTGTCAGCTTGCATTGTGAGTGAGAACCAGGCTTTACAGTAAATATATATGTGTCAGAACACAATTGTACTAGGTTCTCCTTGCTGTTTATAATGGCAGAGACAATGCTATGGCATTCAGTAGACCATTGTAAGTGGACATTCATGAAAGAACATGATGATTTCTTGTGGTGGAAGGAAAACCAGACAATCCAGAGAAAAACCTTAAAATTACAGAAAAGACCAGCAAAAAACTCTACTCACACGTGATGGAAGGTCTGACAATCAAACAGAAAACCACAGCAGAGAGATGCAGCATATTAGCAGCACGCACTTCAGTACACAGGACTACTTATTTTCATCATAAAAACTGGCAAAATACTAAAATGTGCACAAAATTCATAACACTTTATTGATTTTGATCTTTTTTTAAATTATCTTTATATTAGGTTCAAAAGAATGCCAAGCTTGCAAGGTAAGTCATTAGAACTTATTTCCTTTATACATAACACCAGAAAACTCAACATCTTGAATTTTGGGGTACTCAAAATCAAACCCCAACCCCTTGAAAATGCAAAAACCGTAGATCGCACTGTGTTACCACCCATGTGACGTTGCATGCGACGTTGAGATTCGTTGCCGGAAACGTTGTATGGGTGAACACCAGGTGGACTCTTGATGCGATCTACCAGGCAACGTTGTATAGGTGAACACCAGGTGGACTCTTGATGCGATCTACCAGGCAACGTTGTATGGGTGAACACCAGGTGGACTCTTGATGCGATCTACCAGGCAATGTTGTATGGGTGAACACAAGGTGGACTCTTGATGCGATCTACCAGGCAACGTTGTATGGGTGAACACCAGGTGGACTAACGATGCGATCTCTCCGTTACAGGCAACGTCGCATCGTATGTCCGCGCCTTTAATAAATTTATATTTTTTTATAAATTTCCATAGGGAAGAAAGTCAGTATGTGCATAAGATCCATGAACTTGAAATCAATTTAAGAAGACTGGAAGAAGATGCAGAAGATAAAGCATCATTACTTGAGAGTGTACAGGGAGATAAAGAAACTATAAGCAGGTAAGAAGGGAGGGGAGGGTGAGTAGAATATTGGTACTGGAGAAGATGAGGAGAGGAGGGGTTGAGCAGAATGTTGGGGGATATAGACCCCACGTCAGAATGCAGCTCAATTTGGAGGACAAAACAATAGGCTCCGATTCTCAGGAGATTGAAATTATCTTGTTTTGTCCTCCAAATTGAGCTGCTTTGATGATGTCACGTGAAAGGGGTTTATGATGAAACTATAAGCAGATAAGAAGGGAGAGGAGAGTTAATAGAATATTAGTACTTTAGAAGATAAGAGAGGAGAGATAGAGAAATGGGAAAAAATGTTGGTACTAGATAGGATAAGGAGAGAGGAAAAAATATATAGGCAGGTAAAGAGGGAGGGGAGGGTGAGCAGAATATTGGTATTTTTAGAGAGAAGAAAATGAACAGAAACAGAAGCAAAAGTATGGAGGGAGGGGAGGGGAGGGTGCGTAAACTATTCTGTAGTCCTAATACACAGAACTTTTTCCATTACAGAGCTCTGAAGCAAAATAAAGAGTTAAAAGAGAAACTTGAACAGATTGAAGACCGATTCGTTAAATTGGTAAGGAAAAACTACCGCGTCAATTCTTATCAAAAGGGTTCACGTTAGTCATGGGAGCGGGAAGGTTTTTGGCGGGTTTTCGTCACGTAATGAAGGTGGTTTCGAATAGAAAATGTGCAAAGTACTCTGGGAAACTGAGTCCTGCAAAAATGCCGGAACAGGAAAATAAAATAAAATATCAGAAACAAACCCGTCGGTATTTTTGGCGTGAAGCAGAGATGAAAAATCATCAGTCCTGGCAGCAAGTAATAAAAGGCGAGATGTGGAGAACTTATAGAGAGTTTGTATCAATTACCTGATGTGGTCGGAGCGACAGTGACTATCAGGGGAGGGGTCGGGGTAACTTTTATTCCATAATAACCTCCTACCTAACGGGTAGTACCTGCTAAGTACTAATTGTAGTATTTTGAATCAAGCTATACTATCTACATGAACGATCTTTCAAGTTAAAGATCAGGAAATAACGCTACGCACGTCATTCTCCGTATTTTCTCACGATCTTTTTGTGTCTTCATTTCTCGCGACAGACTAATGACAACATGGATCTGGCGACACAGATTGAAACAGAAAAACACGTATCCAGAGAACTGGCGATAAAACTCAGCGATACTGCTGTGGAATTGGAAGAGACAAAAGATAAGGTCAGTATCAGTAGAGCGGAAAACTGCGAGACGTTGAGTTGAAACACATCGAAATCCATGTTTTGATTGGCGGCAGTATCAAAAGTAAAATCCCCCCCCTGTTTTTCATCGAAATTTTAATAAACAGAAAATGTAGAGGCGAATTTTATTACAATATTTGGTTTTTTAGTATTTTTTTAAATTTGATATTAAGGCCAGCGCTTGAATACATAAGCAGAATAATGGAATAGGACTTCGGTTGTATTTTGTTGTTTTCTGGAACCGAAATAATAATTAAGGGGTGAAGGGTAGAGTTAGGGAGCTTTCGTATTTTGATGTCAGAGGTGAAATCCTTGGATTTACGAAAGACGAATCCGTTACTCATTGACTCTTTCAGTTATCGAAAAGTGATGGCGAGTTGACATTGAAGACAGGGGAACTTGATTCCATTCAAGAACAGGTACTATTTCTACTTATTAAACACTTTTGTACATCGTTTTGTACAGCTTAGAGCGAGCAGATTTCACATGACTGTTGAACGTTTGCGGTACAATCACTGTCACGGCACGGAATTGACGACATCCTCTAGACCAATCACAACGCGCGAGTCAGAGCAGATTTCGTATAAGTGTGAAAAGTCACGGCACGGTTACCGCAAGGCGTGAACACCGCAACAAATGTCAAATGTTTTCATACAAGGCACTGGCAGGGTCACGGCAAGGCGCGGCCAGTGCCGTACGTTTTTCATAGCCATACGAAAACTGCTCTACTGTTCATCAATCAGAAAGCTTCGACGTGACCGACGGCACTTTCTTATCATGAGCTTTTCATGGTCACGCGAAATTTGCAAATTTTTTCCCATTTTTTTCCTCTTTGATTGTACAGACATTTTATGAATATAACGAGGTTTTATTTCGTTCAACAGCTTTACGGCACTAGCTCCGAAGTGGACTCCCTCCGTACAGAGAGCGAGCTGTCCTTACAGCGTCTGAAAGAACAGGTATGTACATGTAACCTTGGAGATGTGGCTTTTGTTTGACTTCAGTATGCAAACATTTGGTTAGACGATCGCGGTACTGACATCCGTGGTACCGTAATACCTTCCTCCCCACATATGAAATCAGCTCCGGGGTATACCACAGAACTCTACCGATTACACCAGTTCATATTGAGTCTTTGTTCACACTTTTTTCCAAATTCTTTTTACAGTTGGCTCATAAAGATTTCGAGTTATCGTCGCTCAGAGAAGAACTATCAACCACATCTCAAAGACTGGAGTCAGAGCAGGTGAGGGACAGTTGTCTTTGCTTCACTTGTTTAAGATATTTTACTAAAGGCACTGTCATTCCCGTCGATTTGTGTTCTGGTACAACTTGTCTCGCGAACGAAAAATGTTGTAGGTCAGTCGTACAAGACTATGGATGTTAGAAGATGAAATTCCAACTTGTCTCGCACAGAAAATTGTTGCAAAAAGTAGAAGATTTTTTTGCTCTTCCTGCAACTTTTCCTGGTCAGGATAGTTTTGATGATGGTGATGATGCTGTTAATGTTGATGTTAATGATTATAGTAAAGTAAAGTAAAGTAAATCTTTATTCGTTCATAAAACATACATTACGAACGTTACAGGGAAATATTATACTTAAAGTGTAAGCGATTTATAAAGCTGTCTTTGAAACGTTCTGTCCTCACTTTAGGCATATAGCTAGATACACTCCTAAGATCATACTTAACGAACTTTTTCTTAGGGATCATTTCCCTTAAAGGATGCCTTTGATTATCACGAACTTTACAAACGATAGACCTGTCAGTGATGTTATTGATAATATATTTCAATCATCACCATCACTTTTCATTTCTAGGCCCAACTAAGCGATTACTACAAACAGTATGAAGAACAAGCTCAAAAGGCGCAGTCATTATATCAGCATCTACGAAATGGGGAGGTAAATCCAAAACACACCGGCTGATCTAAGTCACTGCATGACTAGGCTAACTGACAGATTGACTGCATGATTGACTGCATGACTAGGCTAACTGACAGATTGAATACTATGGGAATAGAATACTATCCCTAATTTACTTGGATGATCACGAAACAGTGGTTTCAAGTCGAGGTTGTCCTTGATAAATAAAAGAATCAAGTTCAGTCTCGACTTGGAACCTTTGTTTCGTGGGCATCCAAGCGAATTCGGGAAAGGTCTATCTAATTGGTTGGCTGTTGTATCAAAGCGTGGGACACTCACAACAGAGCTAAGCTCCAATTGCTGTGAAGCCCAGGATCAAATTTGAATTTGTAAGTTGAGGGAGGAAAACCAGCGGAGAACCTGGGAAAAAACTCTCAAAGCACAGGAGAGAACCAACAAACAACTCTACTCACATACGACACCGAGCCCGACGGGGCTCGAACGCTGGTTACATCATGAATGAGAGGCGAGCGCTCTCACCGCTACTCCACCCGTGCTCCCCGTTGACCGTTTGATGCATGTTCTGATGTTTTATTTATTTTTTAGGATACAATCAATCAGTTGATATCAGAGAACAAACACCTGCGAGCACTCCTGGATATACATGACACGGTATCAGGGGGGTCTGATGACAGCGGCAGTAGTAAGTAATGGACGTTATTATCACGAATTATAATAGGCCCTATGATTGGGGCAAGGTGTTCCCATTACAGACCACATGTCATTCCCTTGAGTGTCATTTCTTTGTTTAACCGTTGTGCACGAGAAGACACATGAATATGGATACAACTTAAACAAAGAATCTTATTCTCAAGAGAATGACACGTGGGCTGAAATGGGGGAAATATTACGCCCAAGGGAAAGAGGTCTATCAGATCGAACCTGCTATAAGGCGACAGTAGTGTATAACATCAGCACTGCAATAGCAGATATGGGAGTTACACTCCCTTGTCTTCAAGTTTCAAGTCATGGCATTTGGGTCAACAATACAGTAAATGTATGGAAACTGATCCAGATGCCACGACTTAAAGCAATATACCATTTTCGAGATGCACGAGCGCTTTCAAAAATATCGCAGGCGCAGACACGAAAAAGAGGCATTTTAGGGCAAAATCACGCGCGCTATTGACTCTGCCCAAAATGGCTCTTTTCCATGTTTGCGCCTGCGATATTTTTGAAAGCGCTCGCGAATCTCGAAAATGGAATATTATTTGAAGGCAATGGAGCATTACTCTGAAATCTGCAATTCGGCAACTCACATTCCTAATTCACTCTAAAACCACTCTAATGTTGATTCTCCAAGGTGTAGAAGAACAATACGAAAAGGATGACGGGAAGAACACTGGTGAAAGCACCCAAGACGAACACGGAAGCAGCGACGAGGAAGATCTCCAGATAAAACGACTGCCACCCAGTGACGTCAAGGCAATTACCCCGGATGTGTATCCACCCCAGGAGGGGTCATATATCAATGGGGACACACATGAAGGTGCACATGATGATACGACCTCGGATGAAGACATGGATATTACCCCTCGTGAATATGGTAGAACTCCCCCTCAGATGTCTAAGTACACTAATCGAGAGGACGTGGTATGTGAAGATACACCAAAGTTTTTTGTGGGTTAACAGCCAATATTACCTCTTTGACCCACATGTCCGATGCACGCCCGAACTGACCAATCACAGTGCGCTTCGAAGCTTAGCAAAAAGGCCCTAGCTCCAAGTCTCTTCCTAACACAAAAACATGCGTTTTTAAAAATTTCGAGAAAAAAAGTTTAACTATACGTGATGTATAAAAAATTAAAGCAAATCTTTGCCGTCCATCTCCTCGAATTCTGCGAGATATATGACTTTTAGGACTTGGGCGAGGGCCGCTCGAATTACAACAACAATCCTTTTCGCGCTTGGTTTTTCGCTGGACTTTGTTGTTTATGGTGCTCGTTTTTGACCATGTGATGCCACTCTTGGGAGTGGATTCTTTCATGTGTAAATATTTTAATAAAAGAACATTTCTCAAGGGAATGTCATGTGGTCTGAAATGGGCAATAAAAATAATTTTCCACTATAGTAACTGCATAGGAACATAGGTCCGGGTTTATCCATATTATTGTGAGAGGGAGGATGTTTCCAAGGCTGAGTTCTTATGCATTGTGTTTTTTTTGTAGATCGAGGGTTTATCCGTATCGATACGACAGCTAGAAATGGAGCGTGACCAACTAACCAACCTTCTCAATACATACAAAGAGACTCATCAAAATGACCTACAAAAACTACAAGAACATATGCAGCTGCAGCTACAACAGCAGTTACAACAACAGTATAGACAGGTAAAATTACTTAGTTTATTTTAATACACTTGCCTGGTCGGTTCCATGCATCGCGTGACTTTATGTCGACTTGCGTGACATTTTTTCGGGTATTGTATGTATACTTCCAAGATAAGCAAATGTAAGAATAACTGGTTTGTTGATATGTGCTTGAATAATCGCGTGACTGAATCGAATCTTTGTTAATGAAATTACAATTGCGTGACCTGTGGAGTATCACTGGAATGTATGTACAAGATTGATCGCGTGACTCGTGACATAGTTCATTTATTATTCTAACTACTTTCAGGTTCAAGAACAATTCCAGCAAACTCTACACGAACAGCAACAAAAAATCCTTTTACTCCAAGAAGTTCTCCAAAAACAAAAATCCCAAATTGAAAAACAGTCTGAGAAGGAAGACATGTCTGGTGAGGCCGAGGTGAACATTCCTTATAAGGAACTGAAGGTCGCCTTCAACAAACTACAGGTGAGCGTCTTTATTAGAATCTTGGACACGAGGAGTCGCAAACCCAAGATGGCGCATTAAGTGTAAAATATGAACAGCAAAATCCTGCAAGTTGTCGCGCAACATTGTTGCGTTGGAAGTAACAGTGTGAATGTGAATGTTGCTGGTATTACCACCCTGTACAACAACAAAATATTGGTGCGCAACTTCATAGCAGAAGTAGAAGCTCTTTCTACTCTGTGCAACAATGAGAATTTGTTGCGCGCAGGGTGGTAATGTGAGCAACATTCGCTCTGCAACTTGCAACGCAACAATGTTGCACGACAACTTGCAGGATTTTGTTGCTTGTATTCCCGCGCCTTTTACACCCTACCTCCAGCCTCGCACAATCAAAGTAAAACAAGCTTCGAAAGATTCTTGTCAGTGGATGGTTAGATGATCGGTGTTTCATTCCACTGTAAATCGGCGCAAAGTAGAGCTTGACAAACGTTTTTTGTTTACTGTGCGCGCAACGTAACATGCTTCAATATACTTTCAGGGGAAGTTCAAGAACCTGATGGATGAAAAGGTTAATTTACAAGAAAAAGTCCACGAACTTGAACACTTGACTGATCAGTTGTCCTTCGAGACTGAGACGATTGGTAAGAAAATCATGTTTTTCTTAGTGTAGGTCAGAAAAAAGAACCTTGATCTTAGGCTCAAAGTTGGAATGTGGGGTCTTGTATTCGTGACACAGTGATCTCTAATCTCTGTTCTCTGAGAACTTCTTTCTAATATTGATATGTTATGTTTTTGCAGAGGAGTATGTGACCTTGTACCAGACACAGCGTGCTGCTTTGAAGGCTTACTACAATGAACGAGAAAAGATTATTACTCAGCTGTCAAACGAAAAGGGAGACATGCAGGTATGAACTATCGTACGAACCGTTTGGCCCAGTGCAAACGTCGATCTTCTCATGAGATCAATGGATATTCGGCTCATGAGATCAACGTTTGAACTGGGTCTTAGATGCACTAGTTAACAGTAGTTTTGTTATACAGCAGTTTTCGTATGACTATAAAAAATCTTACGGTACGGACCGCGCCCTGTCGTGAAAGTGTCAGTGCCGTGCCGTGTATGAAAACATTCGACATTCCGTGCCGTGTCCGCGCCAAGCCGTAACCGTGCAGTGTGTAGTGACTTTTCACACTCATACGAAATCTGCTATAAAGTTGGCAGTCTAGTATGTGCTGTTGCCGCCGGTCTTTCTTTCCACTCCCTTCCCGCCACAGTGCAGACTATAAAGCTATCATTGTTAGTAGTGTATCAAACATAAGTTTGCTCGGGCTTCCAGGTCGCAGTCCAGGTAAAATTTAAGCCTGATTCACAACAGCCTCGTATTCGTAAGGAACATAAGCAGACTCAGTAGCGTACTGCTCATTAACAGTGCTTGTCCGTGATAAATGCGACACTGAGTCTGCGCATGTTGCTTAGGATTACGATTACGACGTTAGTGTGAACCAGGCTTTATGCTACCAAAGTTTTTCGCTACCTGTAAAGCAAAATGACATTGAGACATTGCACAATCTATGCTTCCCAGTAGGTCTTTGCGGTCCTCGTGTTGTACGATATATGTAGCAAGAGTAAACGCTATAGAGCGAGCGTCTTGCTAGATGTTTACAATGGTAAAAGAAAGGATAGAGGGAAGGACAACTTTTCTTGTATGCAACTCATCAACTATTCTTTTCTTCGCAGAACAAAATAACTCAGCTCCAAGCCCTAGTCAAGCAGCTTCTAGACGAACGCCAAGTTCTAAAGCAAGAGGAACATCAGTTACACAACATCGTGAACAAAAGAATGCTAGCACACGAGCACGAACGCGTCATTCCTGGTTACCAAAAAGGCGACGAGATTCTTGTAGCCACAAATGAAGAATCATTGAACTCTGACCACGAGAGCTCGTCTGTAATCTTAGACAATTCATTGGACAGTGGGCGAGAAAGCCCAGATCAAATCAATGAGCTCGACTCAATTTACCAGTCTTCAAAAGACGACCAGGTGGACGGCACTGCACAACAAATTCTTCAACTTCTTGAACAATTAGGTCCTACTGAGGAGGGTAGTGAGCGGGGATGGGTGTCGCCTGCTGTACGAAGAAGGGACTTTTTACCATGTCGACACTGCAGTGGAAGTCGGATGCTCCAGTTATAATTTATCTTATTTCGAAATTAGAATAGTCAAAACACTCCAAAAGATGGACGCCCGTGAAATCATTCAAGATTGTTTATCATGTTCTGCAACCCTGACAGATATTTCCCAATATAGACTTTAAGTGCTGTCATTATCCATATTCCAAATTTACAGACCCCTTTCACGTGACGTCAAAGCAGCTCAATTTGGAGGACAAAACAAAAGAATTTCAATCTCCTGAGAATTGGAACCTATTGTTTTTCCTCCAAATTCAGCTGCATTCCGACGTGCTGCAAGGGGTCTATACGGCACTGAAATTCGTAGTCGTACTCTAGCCGTACCGTATCTAAACGTATCGTTAACTACGCATTGTGATTGGATGAATTATACTTAAAGACAATGGGAAGCCATTTCAATGTCGTGCTGTAATGTTTCCCACTCGTAAGAAAGTTGCTCTGTTGGATTTTTGATCGACGAAAGCTAAAACACCAGCTTCTTAGGAGTGGTCGAGGTTGCACGACCATGAAAACAGCTCTAGAAAGGTTGGAAGGCGAATTTGAAATTTTTACTAACCCACTCCGCGTAAACAAATCATTGGGTTCCTATATATAACTCAGTCAGATTACTCAAGCATGGACAACCTAAAACAAACGTCATAGATATAAGTTTTTTTCGGTGCTACTCTTGAAGTCAAGTTCTGGCTCGTTTTCTCAGCCTTTCTTTGATTAGGCAGGGTGAGAGTCAAGTAGGAGGAGCGTATTGGCATTTAAGAAAGATGAGGCACGAATATGTTACTATACGTTCCTCAGTTTTTTTGCGTTAGAATCGAGTTAAAATGCTGCAAGTATCGAAAATCAAAAACTTGCAGAACGAGAACTAGCGTTTAATATAGATAAGGGGTGAGGAGAAGAGAACGATGACATTGGAAACGAGAATGTTTCTTTTTATTATGATCATTAGACAAATCATATTCTTATTGCACCATTTCATCCTGTTTTGACTAATACAGCAGATTTGATACCCATCTGTGACGCCTAAATGGCTTCCGATTTTAAGTGCTGCTATTGGACAATGTTCAGTTCCTAGCTTTATGATTGGTTCAAATGATAAGCCATTTGAGTGTGGGATGCTGCACGTGACACACTCCAGCTGAGTTGATCGCCTTCCCCGAAAGGAATTTTGGGTCAACTATTTTTCGTTAGCATTTTCCTCAATTCTGATTGGTTGACCTGGAGTTCCTTCTGAAGGTCAACTCAGCTGACTTGCGAAATCTACTGGGTTGAGTTCGTACAAAAACAAACTAAAAACAAACACTGATAAAAATCTAAACTCTTGCGAAATCCGTTTCTCATGGTCAAGATAGTGAAAGAATTCAAAAAGAAAATTATTGCCAAACATAATAACGTTAGCTAGTATTACAGATATCACATATACACCCCTTGTAGTACGTCGAAATGGAGAACAAAACAATAGTTTCCAATTCTCAGGAGATTGAAATTCTTTTGTTTCGTCCTCCAAATTGAGCTGCTTTGACTTCACGTGAATGGGGTCTATACACCCAGTATTTTATGCCCAAAGACTGATGAAAATTATTTAAAGAAATTAGAAAATAAAATTACCTGACATGAATCAGTGGGAAATGTGTCAGAGTATTTACACGGGATAAGAATTAATAAGGTAATACAATATTTTTTATATGTAAAATATATATAAAGAAATTCCTTCAATAAAGTGGAAATTCTTTAACGTTTTGGGGACATTTTTCTGGTCTAAATAAGGGGAGGGGGGGGGGGGAGATTTTATAGTGGGTTTCACGTAACGCGTGATCAAGCATTTTTATTTTATGCGATTCGCGAACTCAAGAAATCATTTCTCGTGATCCGTGCATGGCACTACCGAAAAGCTGAAATAGTTGTTCGTGATTCTTTATTTTCATATTTCGTGATTCGCCCTGTGGACCCCCCACCATCCCTAGCCTGTACGCCCCTGATTTATGTACAAAAGTCACAAAACTGGCATTGTTCAAGTGATTTTACCCTGACGGTAGAATCTTTCATTTTCGCAACATTTTAATAAACATTGAAGGATCAAAAAGAAATATCCAAACGAATATTTTAGCAAATAATTAAAGTCATAAATGGCTAATTTTTTTGAATTGCAATCCACCCTCCCCTCCCCTACGATAATTTCGCGTGATCTATTGTAACCGGAAACCAGTCTTACCGGTCGAGCAACAAAACACGTCATCAACATGGAGGCATGGTGGTGGTGTTGCAACAGAATGACACCAAAAAACACACCATTTTGCAATTATTTCGAACCCTTTCGGAAATTTCTTGGTTGTATATTATAAACCAATAATCATTTTATTTATACTATGAATTTCAGAGCTTTTCTCCTTATTTTAGCTGTTTTTCTCAGCGTCTTAAGGTACGAGTGCAATCGCGCCGTCTTGAGTAATTCAGTTATGAAGTACTAAGTTGTTCACTGTAGTATGTACACTTTAGCTTCTTATTCTTCTAACAGTTATATTTATACTCTTCCTATCCGCAGAATATGTTATGTAGAGGACCCAGAAGCAGGGACAGGGTCAAAATCTTCCTCAAACGGCCAAAATAGTTCGCTAAACGTCGAGGAAACGAGTGAGGTGAGTTGAAAACCTACAGATTTAATGTTAACATTTCCTCTTCGCGAAGGAGTTTTCATCTTCGTTGCTTGGATATGAAAATCCATCGAGAAAGGAATCTAAGGACTTGTACACGTTGAACAAGAGTAGATATTTTAGTATTCTTCTTTATTCATATCATATTCATTCATATTAATTCAGATATTACAGGTTTTAACCAAACATTGGAGCCAACTCGTGCAAAAACTTATGCAAACTTGGCTCCATCCAACAACATTTTCGAGATAAATTTTTAAAATCTTATCTCAGTGATATTAAATTGGAGACGGTTTTCTTGAAGACATTAATCTAGATTTATTATTTATTCCTTTTTGCATTACATAAGGAGCTTTAGGAACATATTGTTTATGTGTATACGATTTTATTATCCTGAGCACTGAGTGTGAAAAAACATGTTTGCATTTCACAGATTCTGAATAAACATAAATTCTGATTAAAACATTTTTTTTAATAATTTATTTTATCAAAAAAAATTGAAGATTGAAGAAGAGATTTAAATGTGTTTTTTATATTTGAATTTCATTTTTTTACTCAAAGAAAATTTTTTTCTCAAGTAATGTAATGAATTTAGATTTCCCAATATTCACATTCCTTATCCATCTAGTTTGCCTGCAACTGTCAAAACAGTCTTGACAAGGTTAAACAAAAACCTGTGCCCCATGTCAGGGGATTGGTTTATAATCGTGCTTGCGACTTTACTCATTGGATGTAAATTAATTGCTTTGAACAGCAGGAAATGAAAATTCTGTTCCTGACTGCATTAGTTATTCAAAGTGGAATGATTTCCATTACTATCTTTCTTATAATCATATGCTTTCAGACTGTTTTCCTTGTTTATAAATTATCCAAATAAACGGGCATAAAAGCCTGCATGTGTGAAGGAAAAATTCCAGATTTTATCATCCAATCCCAACAAATAATTTGTTGAACCAATTCTCATGGATTTTCAGTTTAGCATAGATCCATATTATATCTCTAGAGGTATTATTAAAATACTCTATAAATTTAATTGCAAATATTGTACAGGTTTTAGTAGATAAAATATTTATGGGTTCTCTCATTTCTATTGTGTGTTTTTTCTCAGTGTCTTAAGAGAGACTTTGGGATATTTCCAGATTTTATTCCTACCCGCTAGTGAGCAGTATTCTACTCTCTAGATTTAACATACAGTTATTTCAAAAAAGGTTGAAGCTATGGGCAAATGGTGATAATTTTGGGACTGTGGGGTATAAATAATAATTTTTTCATGTTCATTTCTTAAATACCTGAACAATGCCATCTAAAATCTTCACTGAATGGTGCAGACATTTTCTAGGTATTTGAGAAATGAATGTGAAGAAATTATTATTACCCCATTGTTCCTTTCAGTTGTACAAATTATTGCCCATCATGGATCGCTATTTGCCATTTGCCCCTTCAACCTTTTTTGAAATAGCTGGACATACATGAAAAAGTAAAAGTCTTGAGGGTTTGTGAGAAAAAACATGTAGCAATTTAATTTTGAATCAAGGGTTTTGTTGTCGGCTTCCATTGATAGCCGTTGAATTTCAACTGAAGGAACTACCGACGTTAAATATAGGAACGTTTTTTTTTTTTTAATTGCAGGTGAAATCAAATGAGGAGTTGTCAGATTCATCATCATCGTCATCATCTGTCACAATTTCATCACCCTCATCAGCATTATCATCATCGTCATCATCATCATCATCTTCAAACACTGATACATCGACTGAAAGTCTCTCTACCTTCTCCTCAAAGAACAGCATTTCTTCATCAGAACTAGAACAGCTAGTCCTTCCCACAGTCGCACCAGCTACTCCTCGTTTTGACACAGAGACTATTACCTCATCTTTATCAGTTATTGTGAGCGTCACTGAATCTATTCATGAAGAAAAGAGGCCTGTAGAAGAGCCAGCACCCCAGCATGATTTTTTATTGGTGTCTGGCGTCAACTCTGATGGAAAAGAAACTTGTAAGAGTGAAGAGAAGGGAAAGATTGCTGAAAAACAGGAAAGTAAAGGTGCTGATGAGGAACACAGTAAAGATGAGACTGTATCTGAAAAAACACAAGAAGACCAAAGGTAAGTTGTTGTGTTTGCATCATGTTAGAGTGGAGTCCCTCAAACTTCCTTGGGAACAAGGAAAAAGTTGGAAAATACAGGAGTTTGATATAGAACAGTTGTCATATGACTGTGAAAAGGGTGCAGCATAAATGCAGTCATTACACAGTCAATGCACGGCAAGCTAGGCTTGTTCAATACTGACATCAAAGTTACTCTCCATCCAATGAAATACTGAAAACAGGGCATGGACATGGCACTGCTAGACCAATAGAAAGTAACACGGTCACAGCAAATCATGATACGGTACAGAGCTTTTCACAGTCGTATGAATTTGGAAAGGGACATCGGGGGTTGCGGTGTTAGCTTTTTTTTTTGCGTGGTGATTTAGTGTTTTTGAATTTTTATTTTGGTGATGCAGTGATCTCAGACCTTACGATGTATGGTGTTTACATTATTAAACATATATAGTGTCTGATGAAGCTAATTGGGCATTAATGAATGTTATCCCAGTTCAGAAATCCACCCATCCATCCTCACACCACCTATCCATGTACCCACTTATCCATCCATCCATCCATCCAAACACCCATCTATCCATCCATCCACCCACACACCCATCCATTATCCCATCCATCCACATATCTATCCATCCATTCACTCATTAATCATTGTCTTTGTTTTCAGCAGTACAATAACATCAATACCTACCCCTGAAGTTCCAATGGAAAAGAAAGATACTGATTCTTCTGCTAGTGTATCTAAAGACAAAAAAATAGAAGAACCTAAAGATGAAAAAGAGGAAAAAACCAAAGTTGTAAAAGATGATAAACCTAAAGACGAAAAAGAGGAACAAAAAGATAAGGAGGACGCAAAAACCAAAGAAGATGAATCTAAGGATAAAGAAGATGATAGTATAACAGCAGAGCTAAAACAAGCAGAAGAAGAAACAAAATCCACGTCTGAAGAAATGCCATCATTTGATGAATTTAAAAGACAACATCTTCAAGAAGAAGAAAAACAGAAAAGCATACTGAAACAGCAACAGGAAGTCCAAGCTCGCACTGAAACAATAAATAAACCAAAACCGCGAAAAATCAAACAGAGAAAACAAAATAATTATGCATCTATAGACTGCGGAGCCAAGATACTCAAAGCAAATCCTGAAGCTTCAAATATATTTTCAATTCTTCAAGATAACAGAGATTTATATATGTTGAATCCATGCAGTGCCAAGATCTGGTTTATTGTAGAGTTATGTGATAATGTACAAGTCAAGACAATTGATATTGCTAACTTTGAGTTATTCTCGTCGACACCTGAGAGCTTCAAGGTGTATGTGAGTGGGAGGTACCCCACTAGGGAATGGACTCTATTGGGTACATTTCAAGCTAGGGATGAAAGGAATTTACAAAGTTTTCCTTTGGATGAGCCCATCTATGCTAAATACATTAAGGTAAGAGATTTTTGATGTATAAACCCTTTTCTGCATGTCGGAATGCAGCTCAATTTGGAGGACAAAACAATTTTCCAACAAGGTTCCAATTCTCAGGAGATTGAAATTATTTAGTTTTGTCCTCCAAATCGAGCTGCTTTGATGTCACATCCAAGGGGTCTATTGCATTCCAAGGCAAAGCACTGTTATTAACAATATTTTTCTGGGTATAAACGTTCATCAGTACTTGATGTTTGAAAAACGGCACTGCAATATAGTCCCCTTCATAGTTCACTGTGTCATCTTGAAAGGTAGCCATGCCTTTGCAACGAAGTGAGACATGATGTGAACTTGCAATGATAGAGATATTTTTTAACACCTTGGACAATTATTCACGTCTCTGTCATTGCAAGTTCACATCATGTCTGACTTCAATGCAAAGGCACAGCTACCTTTCAAGATGGTACAGGGAACTGTGAAGGAGGCTATTGGTCCAAAGGTTTATAAATTATTCATGAGTATTTATTGGTATATTAATCTAAGTCGTATTCTTTCACTATCAGGTTGAAATGCTAAGTCACTTTGGCTCTGAACACTACTGTCCACTCAGTTTATTCCAAGTCTTTGGTATAAGTATGATGGAAGAACTCGAAGATCACGAGGCAGGGGGCCAAGATGATGCTGATGGGGCTGATCATGATGATGATGCTGCACAAGTCTTACCTCCTGATCCGTCTGGCAAAGAAGACGACAAGGACATTAAATCCAACATTCTTGCTACAGTTGGGGATACTTTGTTTAACATTGTTAAAGTCGCTGCTAAGAAGTTAACAGGTGTGATAGAGGGTGAAAAGAATGTAACGAGTGATAGTGTTGGTACATCAACGGTTGCTCCTTCATCCAGCATCGTGTCATCTACAACATCAAAAGAACAAGACGCCAAACCGAGTATAGTGACTTTAATTCCTAGTGATGATGAAGATGACAAAATCCAAGATACAAAACAAGATAACAAAACGACGAACGCTACGAGTTCCACAGATTCCAAGAAACCAGAAGGGCAGGAAAAAGGACGAGATAATACTACTTTTTATGATAAAATCGACCCGGATAGCAGCCGAGGTTCCAAGACGACCTCTGCGTTTTCAAGCTGCGAATTGTTTGTACGCATGCTCGGGCATTCGAGTTTTGGATGTATGATGGGTAAAGTGTTGTACTCCAAGAGGAAGCATCGTGGGTTTACTTCTAGGGAGGAGTCCCAGGCTAAACAAAAAACAAGTGCTAGAAATGTAAAGGCACCTCCTGGAAACGATGGCAGAACAGAGACGAGCGCTGATAAGGGAAAGGAAGACTCCAAGAAAAACGAAGAAAAGAAGGAAGGAGAGAAAGAAAGTGAAAAAGTGGAAGAGAAAGGGAAGAAAAATGGGAAAGAAAAGGTTGATGAGAAAAATAAAGAATCTTTTGTACAAAAGGAAGGCGATGAAAATGGGATTATTTCTAAGAGTGAAGATGACATAAAACAAAAAGATTCTTCGGTAGAGACTAAAATTTCCTCTGACTTGAACACCGAGAAAGTCAGTGAAGTGAATAACCAAACGAGTATTAATGGAACCATCGATCCTGCTTTAATAGTCCAGCCAAGTGAAGTACAAACAAAAATCATAAAACCATGTGACGCCAGCTCTGAGGACAAAGGCACGCCGGTATTGACAACTGCCTCTGTACTAACCACCCACCCCTCCGGTGATACAAAAGAGTCTAAATCCACCCAGACGACGAGTTCAGATATTGAGCCAACTTTGAGGCACATTGAGAAGTCGGAGGAAGAGTCATCGGAATCACAGACTCGAACAACTATAGACGATGTTTCAAAAGTCAAACCCGATGTGAAAGACAGAGACAGTAGTAATGAAGGTACACGAAGAGAAAGCATTGACATTGAAACAAAATCTGCAGAATCGGTAGTACGTAAGAGTGATGAGACCGTAACAGAGGTAGGGTCTTCTAAAGTCCCTACAGTGGAACAATCTTCCTCAGTTGCCAAGGATACATGTGCTTCGGTTGACGGGTTAGATAAGTCACTAATCAAACCAGCTCAGTCTTCTTCGCCGTCTGAGTGCAAAGCGCCTAGTATTGCAACACCTGATAAGGACGTTGATGTCTTAGAGTTTAAGATATTGGACAGTGCTGGTAGGGAAGGAACAGCTCACCTTAAAAAACCACCTGGTGAACCAGTTGAACTGGACAAACCTGTTCAACCAGGTCAACCAGTTCTTGAGAAAGAACCAACCAGAGAAACCAAGGAAGAAGAATCGGGTGCCACTTTACAAAGCGGCAGTGAGCCTTCTTCAGCTCAAGATAACCGTGATGTGACACAGGCCTCACCAACTGATGACCAAACTGTATCTACATCGAGTTCCAGTATTGAGCCAGCAAAGCCAAGTGTTGTTGTAATCCCCGCTTCTCCAACAGAGCCTCCCGCAGAACAACCAACCAGCCCCCCTGATGTAAAACCTAGTGACCCACCCGACTCCATAAGCCCCCTACCTCCTCCCCCATTGGAAAAAGTCCCTATGGCACCTCCTCCAAGTAGTATTGAAGCTTCTATTTCAGATGACTTGTCGTCGGTGCTGAGCAAGGTCCCTAGTAGTGCTACTGCAGGGCTTCAGGGACTTGGAAGCAGTGGGGCTCAGAAGGAGTCTATCTTTATGCGCCTTACTAACAGGATAAAGGCCCTTGAACAGAATCTTACCCTGAGTACGTTGTACATGGAAAAGCTAAACCAAAAGTAAGAATGGCATGTCATATCATGCAGTAATGAATTAGTTTATCTGTTAATTGGGCTGCTGTATGATGACTGACCAACTATATGACTAACTGACCGACCAGCTGAATAATTGACCGACCAACTGACTGACTGACCGACCATCTGACTAACTGACCGACCAACTTAATGACTGACCGACCAACTTAATGACTGACCGACCAACTTAATGACTGATTGATTGACCCTCCAACTGTCTAACCGACCGAAGGACTAACTGACTGATCGACTGACTGACTGACTGTCTGACCAACCGACTGACCAACTGACTGAGTCTTTTGCATGCTGACCTCTACTCCCCTAACACAGACCAAAACCCCCTTATAGATTTCAAAGGAAGTTTTTGCAAGAGGAAGCTTTTGCTAGGCTTTTGATACTCAGGAAAGGGGCGGATCCAGGTTTTTGTTCAGGGAGGGGTGCAGGGCACAAAGTCAGCCCAGGAGGGGTGTGCAGCCCTCAGAATCAAAGAAAGAAAACATTATTTCGTATTGGGTATCTTCAAAATAAGGGGGGAAGTTGCTCGGGGGGTGCGCACCCCCTGCACCCCTCCCCTGGATGCGCCCCTGCAGGAAGGGCTTATTGGGCTTGATAATTGACTGACTGATTCCTTTATCATATGCTAAATTCCCTTCAATCTAATGTCATTCCTCAGGTACCGCAAGATTGTAGAGGATATGCAGAAGAATTTCGACAAGAAAGTTAACCTCCTGACGAACGCCACAAGAAAGGCCGAAGCAGTGGTAAGGGTAGCATATATCAATATTGCCTAGTTATCAGTGACGGTCGAACCTCTACACAACGGACACCGTTGTAGAGAGGTGGTCGTTGTAGACAGGTTTCAGTTACAGTATATATGTATGAACTCATTGGGAACCGGGACAAAATTTCCTGGCCGTTGTAGAGAGGTGGCCGTTGTAGAGAGGTGGCCGTTGTAGAGAGGTGGTCGTTGTAGAGAGGTGGCCGTTGTAGACAGGTTTCAGTTACAGTATATATGTATGAACTCATTGGGAACCGGGACAAAATTTCCTGGCCGTTGAGTAGAGAGGTGGCCGTTGTGGAGAGGTGGCCCCGTTGTGGAGAGGTCTCAGTTACAGTACATGTATGAACTTATTGGTAACCAGGACAAATTTTCCTGCCCGTTGGGTAAAGGTGGCCGTTGTGGGGAGGTGGTCGTTAGTGGAGGTTCGACTATATCTTTATTTTTGTGATCAACAGATAAAGCATCAAAAGGAACAGATATCGGGCTTACAATCCAAGGTAGACGACACCAGCCGCGACATGAAAGAATTTACAAAACAATTAAAGAGTTTAAATATACAGGTAATATATGTGATACGTAACCATACCTTACATTCCAACATGTTGTTGTTTAGGGACTCATTCAGCTTGCGAGTAATGTTTTATCATTCTCTTACTGTCTATCAAATACTGTAGTCTATTTTGTTTGTCCTCAAATTGAGCTGCTTTGACGTCGCGTAAAAGGGGTCTTTAATCAGTAACACAGGGATCCCACGAAATGCAGCTAATGTATTTCTCTTCAATCCTAGGTTATGGAACGACACATCATTGGTTTATTTCTGGAAGTGATCCTTATCATGATCCTGTTCATGGTATTCAGGAGGTGGGACCGAGCTAGGATCAGACGGGATCTCTTACGGGAATCCCGAATGAACGGGACGGTGTTGACGCCATATGATCATTCTCATCATACTGAAGATAGGGCGTTGGGGAAAATACTGAATGGTAAGAACTCATCAATAACTTAGTAGTTTACCGCTCGCCTCTCACTGCTATGGTCCGGGTTCGAGCTCCGATAGATGTGTTGTTCGCTCCCTTGCCATAAGGGTTTTTCTCCGGGTTCTCCGGTTTTCCTCCCTCCGTAAAATCAATATGTGAGTTGAGTGTTGTATGTTTTAAATATAGAATGTAGTGCGTGTGAAGGGAACCTCACGGAAGAACCCCGTGCGGGGAGTGATTGTTGTAAAATATAATTTTAGGGGCGTATCCAGGATTTGAAGGAGACGACTCAACAAATCATCCCTCCCCCACCCCCCCCCCCCTCCACCCCCGAAACACATGCGCATTACAAATATACTGTCATTGGGAAGGTTCACCGACACCCTAGATCCCCTTCAACATTTAGATACCCCTCGTATCTTATCATTATCTGTATTTTTCATGTCTATCGTAACAACAGGTCAGTTGAGTGGTCGAGAACAGCTTCATCGTAGCTTTGCAAATCCTAATGAACCTGAAATACTCGGTGCATTATCGGAACCTGTAGCATACCGACACAAGGTAAGAAAACAGATGACTCTCTAAGTATTTATCTCTCTGTCTGGTAGCCGTTCCGAGGTTGACTAAAAAAACTGGGTCGAGTTGGCATTGCAGTGCATTGTGGGACTGTTTTAGAAGATTTTTCCAAGATGGCGTCTATTTCGTCCCCTATAACAGACCAATAATGCACTGCAGTGCCAACTCGACCCAGTTTTTTCCTCAACCTCAGAATAGCTAATTCTATCTCTGCTTTATCCCAGTGTCTGCCTGTCCTATTTTTCCGTCTTCTCTTGTTTGATGCTGTCCTATAGACCGACAGACCCCTAGACCCCTTGCAGCACGTCGTAATGCAGCTCAATTTAGAGGATAAAACAATAGGTTCCAAATCTCAGGAGGATGAAATTCCTTTGTTTTTGTCCTCCAAGTTAAGCTGCTTTGACGTCACGTGAAAGGGATCTATTTGTCGTATTTCATCATCACCATGTTTTATTGTTTGTTATTATCACCATCAGCTTAGATATCTTCCTTTACCATTTCCAGGAAGAGTTTTTCCCTCCCTTGGACGCAAAAAAGAAGCGCAATCGTAAAAGACCCAAAAGCGGTGTAATAACAACCGAGACAAGTCAGCAAAAAACTGTAAGCGAACCAACCAATCAAACTCAACCTAGTAGTTTAGTAAGTGTCACCGCTGGACTTCTCTTTAGTCCTGCGCGCGGGCTTTTGAACGGCTTCAAGAGGTCACAATCTTTGGATGACTCTCAAATAAGTCGAAAGTCATCCCTGCCTACAACATCAAGGCTTCAAAAGACCAAGAGCTTGAATGTGATTCAAGAAAGCTCACAACAGATTTCTTTCTCTACGGGAAACGCCAAGAAGGGGCGAATTCCAACCCCACCGCCCCCGCCATCAACGCAGAAGCACTGGAACGCAGGCTCAACGGAAGGGCTGTATCAGAAACGATTGCCAGGGCAACAGCCTTCGAACTCCAAACTGATGCAGAAGAAAGGAAGGGGATTAAATGGAACTAACCCTTATGTCTAAAGTATGGCGTGGGATATGAATAGTACCCTTCACAGTTCCCTGCGCCATCTTGAAAGGTAGCCGGCTTTTGCATCGAAGCGAGAAATGAGGTGATCTTGCAATAATAGAAACATGAATAATAGGCAATGTGCATCAAAGCTCACAAAGCACTCTGGGAAAGTGAGTTCTTTAAAAATGTAACAGGGAAATCAATGGAACTATCAGAAAAAAATTACTCTGTTTTTTTCGTCTGCTGAAATCCTTTTATTTCCATATATTTAGAAAATGTCGAAGGAAAAATTATCAGATGAATTTTTAGAGGAGCCAAAAAAGCGTAAGAACTCACTTTCCCATCATGCTTTGTGCTAGAATTTCGAGCTCATGCACATTGGCTATTGTCCAAGTTGTTAAACGGTCTCTAACATTGAGGTCACCTCATGTCTCGCTTCAATGCAAAGGCACGACAACCTTTCAAGATGGCACAGGAAACTGTGAAGGGGAGTGTTGATAACCCGTCCCTGCGAGATAAGGGTCACCGTGTCTGTAAGATATTTCATAGCAGAGGCGTACCCAGGATGTCCCACTAACCTCACCAATTCAATCTTCCTCCCCTCCCAACAAAGCACATGGACGTTATTAATCGACTAATACAGGGCTTGAAATAACGGCCAGTCATCGGACAATGTCTGGCCAAAATTGGAACTTGTCCGGTCAAATCTTTATCTTGCCAGTAATTTTGATCATTAAACAAGAAACAAGGTATGACTGAGTTAAAACTAATTTGACTTGTGATCACGACCGGCGACTGAATGTCCGATAGTTTTAGCTCTGCCATTGGGAATGCAAACACAGGTACCATAGAACTCACTGGGTACGCCCCTGCGTGTATAAGGGAAATAGTAGATGGGATATAGAAGGACAATGTAGTTCGAATCTATTGTACTTAGTGCTAGTGTCTTCAACATAATATCGTGGCTTTAAAATTGACTTTCACTGAGATGTTGTACATGTCAACAAGCACTTCAGTCATAGTGCAGGCAAAAAGATTATGAAAGATATATATTATCAATAGTCCCCTTGACAGTTCCCTGCGCCATCTTGAAAGATAGCCATGCATTTACATCGAAGCGAGACATGAGGTAAACACCTTAGAAAATTAAGGCTCCGACACAGGGTGCAACATTGCGTGCAACATCACACTGAAATATTATTATTATTATTTTTATGTCATTTGTATTATCCTCGTAAATTAAGCGGAAAAATCGAGATTTTCTCTAATTTGGCTGCTGAAATAGTACTGTAATCATAATGTTACAAGCAATGTTGCAAGGAATATTACACCGTAATATCTCTTCGATGCAAAGGCACGGCTATACCTTTCATGATCGCGCAGGGAACCGAAGGGGACTATTTGACGTCTGATTCTTAGGAATCCTGCAAATGTATTCACAACATATCCCTTGCACACATCTCCTGCAGATGTAGATAACACAAGAAGTATCTATTTAATAGTGATGATTGCGGACACAAAAATTATTTAAAAACAAATATCTGTAGAAAGCTTTCAATGAAAGCTACATGTAGTACTTTGTAGTACTTAGTTGTGACGTATTTCCGGGTCCAACTGCTCAAAAATACCGCTAAAATAAAGCGAAAAACGTACTCGATGATTTCACCTCCACCTGAAACAATTAGAACTTTGGACAACAAATCCTGTCATAAAGAAAAAATAAGAAAAACCTTCATTGAACTGCTTTGCGTTTTGGACCCGGAAGTAGTTTTTCCATTCGATTGAAATCACACTTACAGCGCGACGCGCAAAAGTATGACCACTTTTAATGTATTCGCATACTTCTATGCACGGGATTTTGTACGTTAAACAGACACATTTGATGCCAAGCTGTCTGGTTTTACCAAATAAGGCTTGTAAAAACTCGTTTGGCAGCAAAAAGCCCGTGCTTAGAAGTATGCGAATATATTAAAAGTGGTCATACTTTTGTGCGTCGCGCTGTAAAAGTTTTATTCCCTTTAGCTACCAAAACAATGGCTCCAAGTCGAGGTTGGACTTGATGTGTTCATACATTCACTGTATTTTTTTTAAGCTCAACCTCGATTTCAAACCATTGTTTCGTGGTCACTGAAGCAAAATCAGGAAAGGACTAGTGTATTCTGTGATGGACAAGTTCCCTCTAACTTTTTGTTGCAATCTGTTATCTTTATATATGATGAAGATGTTCTGTATACCCCACCCCCCACCCCCCCCCCCCCCACCCACGGAAGAACACAAAGTCCACGTGACCTCCTGAATCTTGGAGGAAAAAACTTGGAAACGAAATATATGAATATTGAAGATATATTTGACAATATTAGTTACTTACATTATTAAAGATATTATATTTTGTAGTTTTATAATTTAAATTATTTAAAGAAACACTGAATTATGTCAGTTTAGCTTTCTCTGCAGGCGTCTCTCTTTGCCAATTTTCTGTAGATATTTTCTGTAGGGTTTCCTGTGCCAACACTAACATTAGATTGGCTTAGATTGACTGGAGTTAAAAATCTCTCCTCAGTCCCACTCTCTTCGCTAGCAACAGGAAGCCCAGAGAAAAAATCAAAACCATAAAGCAAGATGCGTGTTGAGGAAGTTAATGTCAGTTATCGGTTAGAATAAAATAACGAGAAGCTTATTCTTGTTTTTGGTTCCATTCATTCAAACATCTTTCTAGCGTCAAGCAGACTGTCCATTGCGGGTTTCAGTTTTTCATGCTGTGATAAATACCTATTTCAAAAAAGTTTGTCGGAGGCAAAAGCGAGATAGGTCATTCATTCCAAGTTCCAAGAATGAACAGCTGAAATGATTTGTGTTCCTTACTTATTATTATTATTCTCGTCAAGAACACGGAGCTTAACTTAGTGTTAAGATATCCAGTGTTGTGTTAGGGCCGTAGCCAACATTTGGGCAGTGGTCCGGTTTTAAAAAAGTGGTCCGGTTTTTTCGGGTAATAAATATTTTTTACAAGGTGGAAAAATTGTTCTGACGGTAAAAAGTGGTAACCGGACCAACCGTACTTGTGGCGACGGCCCTGCGTTTGTAGTCGAAGAAACCATTTACAGTGAGGACACTCGAACCGTGAACACTTTGAGGTTTTTTCATACTTTTTTTCTTCTTTATCCCTTGTGTGAATCGATTGGAAATATGATTTATTTTGAACAATAAGATTATTTGAGTTTAGTGCTTCTTTTTCAGAAGGTTTGAAGCAGTAGAAAGTTCATAAAATAAAAAATATCAAGTGTTCATGCTTCGAGTGTACTCACTGTAAGACACCTCGATTATTCGTGTTTAGATGTATGCCCATAATTCCTTTCTGTCTTGGAATGACATATCACCTTTCTCTTTTGGCTCCGACAACCTTTTTTGAAACTGGTATCTTGCTGGTTCTGTTTTTTTTCTTTCTTCTATTTTTCATTAGAATGGAATATTCCAGTTATGTTATTGTAATCAAAAACTGAAACTTCTCTACGGAAACAAAAGTTTGAAATTCGTCTCAAAAAAAAGGTAGAGATTTTCATACTCTTTTTGCTCTTTGGATATTGAAGGAGTGCCTTTTCTCGGGGGGGGGGGGGGGCGATTTCAAGTCTGTCCCCCCTCGATCCTCGCACCGTGTTCCGAAATCACCTAGTGTAGCCTTTAATGAAGGTCTTTATATTTACATCGTGCGGCACCCTTTAGCTAGTTTAGGCCTCTATCTCTATCATGCGTCTATATATTCTCTGTGCGTCTTTTATATCCTGAATTCGGTCCATGTCTGAGGTACCTACAGTACTTCAGCCGCAGGAACTGTTCCGAAAGATCTTCATTTAAAACCTCATCTTCATTCGAAGGGTTTTTGTAAAAATGATTAAAATTATCCCGACATCCTTCCATAATCGGTGGTAACATTAACTGATGGATTGTTCTTTTCTCTGGTAGAAGATGCCTAAAGCGATCCGCCACCTCGCATTCATAGGACAAACTTTTCCCCAAAACTCTCCTCTCTAAACTTTCCCTACTCGTACTTCTTGGTGTTCCAGTATTTTCGGGCGAATTTAGCGGCGGTTTATGAAGAAATGCTTCCAATTTCCTCGTGATTTCAGGATCAGGATTTTTGTACAAAGAAGGTACATAGTTTCTATACAAAGGCGCTGATTCTGCCCGGTATAAAGCACGCGAGAACATCACCGTCGATCTATCCACTGACGAGGAAAAGGAAGTAGTATGACTCCGGCTTCGAGAAAAACTTTCTTCTTGAGGTCTGTTTGCCATGGTTACCAGGAAACAATCCCTCTTTTCTCTGCTTTAGAATAACAGATAATACTTTTCTTATCTACTTGAAGTTGCACCTCTAACTTGTCTCAGCAATTAACGGCGTTATACGTTACTGCTCAAGATGCTTATGACCATGCAATTCTTCTCACTATCTAATGAGTCTTTTCTCATATTTTGGTATTATTCTCTTGTGTTATCAACGAACTCCAACCGCGAGCAAAAGTTACAGTTTATATTCGCAAAACCATAAACTTTCCCATGTACGTAATAGAATATTTTTTTCGATTATTTCGAGCAAGTGGAGAAGAGATATCAATCAGATATTTCCGCTAGATGTGGTAGACACTATACCTGGTGTAGACAGATGTCTGAGTTCGTTGAAAGATATTTTTCTTCTTGATTGAATATGATACAATCCAAGAACATGGAAAAAGCAAGCCTTTAGGCGACTAGTTCCCACCTTTTTGTCCAAGATATTTTCTCCTTTTCTGCGTTCTTTATATAGTTCTTCTTGCTGTACTAAACCAAACCACACACAACAGAATTGCGTAACTTTCTGTCCGACTAAAACCAAAGGTTTTTCGTACGATATATCTGTGATTACGTTATCTGGCTAGAATTTTCCGCCTTGGATCTAAACAATATTTCTTCTATAGACCAACTACTGAGAGCTGAGAAAAATAGAAACTTGAATATTAATGTGAGTAGCACAGGCCCCGGTGAAGTCCTTTATCATCAAGTATTCTTGTCCATGGGGGAAATATATATTGTTCATCAGTTATCAGTTACTGATCTATTATGATATGTGATGAACATGGGATTCCTTGGCTTGTTCCATTTGCCCTGACATATTGGATAATATAATTTTAAAAAAGGGATGGATTTTTCTCTTTCTAAAGAGAGTTATTGTGCCTACCGCAATGCAAACACCTGCAATACTAAACTCAATTTTTGACAAAGAAGCTCATCGATATTCACTGTTTTCACATCGATCTACAACTTCAATACACAAAAAAAAAAAAAACCATAGGAAGAAAAAAAACAACAAAACTAACAGAAAAAGAAGGATCTGGTCAACTAATGTGTCAATAAAATACTTGTAAATTTTAAAATTTATATGGCGTGACTGTTCCTATCTGATGATGACATACAAATCACTTGTATTGTTATTGATATTGATAACGTGTTGATAACGTATCTTATTAATTATATCGATAATGATAGTGATAATGGGAAAAGACAGTTATTTCTTCAAAATGCATGCTTCGTGTTAAGTATGCCACTGAAGTCAGGCAAGTTTTTCCACCAGTTTCAAACCTTGTGTCATTTAATAACAAATCAATAACTAATGTAGGTAGGCTTTCCCCTCAAGTATTTTCGTCTGCATCTGGAAAACAATGAAATGCCTTATTTCATGAAATTTTCGCGACCCGTTAATTTCGCGATTTTGGAGGTAGCATATTTAGCGATACTTTAATTTCGCGAATTTGCGAAAAAAATCATATTCTTGATCACTTTATTTTCGCGATTTCATTGAATAAATTATTCATAATTTTTTTTCAAATACGCACAAATTCATTTAGAAAAACCCACTAGTTCCTTGGTTTTAACTTTAGGCATAGTGAATATTACTTGTTTCAATCAATCATTATTGATCGATATCAACAAGGCGCTAGTACTTGGTTCTCAGTAATGTCTTTTATCAATGCTTTTGAATGGTCATTTGATTCTTTACTTTTTCAAAAATAGAGGGTCACTTGATTTTCGCGTCCGTCTATATTTTCGCGACACTTTAATTTCGCGATTTTTTGGAAATTTCGCGAAAATTTCATGTGTTAAGGAAATACACAAGAAAAAAGACATGGGGTAAAAAAATGGCAATGGAATATATTCTATTTCAATTGACCTTATTTGCAATTAATTGACAAGTGTGATAATCAGCTGCAGGATATACTATAGTTGGCTAAACTTAGAAAACATTACGCCCAAGCTGAAAAGGTCTTGATAATCATCTTCGGACTGCAAATTCCTAGTAAATCTAATATATGCAGCTGTCTATCTCGGTTAACTTTTTAGTTATTATAGACAACCTGTACTTAACGTCCTGGTAAAAATAATCACTGTAATGTAAAATTTGTCATAAGAGGTACTAAATAAAGTATATTTACATGTCTATCATCATAAGCTGCTCTAGTTTGCTTTTAAGGATCGACGTTCGCGGGCAAAAAAGTTTCCTTTTTTTTTTCTTCAAACTTCACATTTGAAATAAGACCATCATGGAAGTTCCCTAAACAAATAAAAAATGGGGGTCACCGTTCTCGTTTTATGAGTGAGATGATATCAAAGTGCAGCCTTTTTCTTGTCGAAAATTGCTGGCGCGCAATACATACAAGTCGAGCAGTAAAGTCTTTTTTTTTTTTTTTTTTTTGTAGAAAACCTAAATGGATTGCTAAAACTTTTTCGGAACATTATTCTTTATAAAATACTAAAATAAAAAATAGGGGTTATCGTTGTTGTTTTTGAGATATAGCCCTTCGAAATCGTTTTCGCAACGAGCTTGACGGAGTTTGATCTGAAAAAACGTAGGTCACACGCGCGCGCATTGTCACGCCATATGCGCAGAACAGAAGCGCACAAACAATGCGCAGTTAATGTCAATTTTCTGAAACTTTGCCAGTTGATAAAACAACATAAAACAAGCAAAATAAGTCCCCCAAAAATAGGTGGTCACCGTGCAATCCTGCGAGTAAAATATCTTAGAAGTTTATCATTTCGGCACCTATCGTGAGTTACATGACTATTTGATAATAGTGAAAACAAAAAACAATTCCGGTGAAAAAAAGTTACAAATTACAGGGAAAAACACTATTAGAATTTATATTTCTACGGTAACTATTAATCTGTTTTCAAAACTATTTTCTAGTTTCTACAAGACATTAAAACTAATAACACTCTTTTCGGAGAGAAATCGCAGTCTTCCTTTTGCATAATTAATAACAGCCATGAAACGAGTACACGCGGAATTTTAGCATGCTTTTTTAAGGTGCGATACCAACGAGAGAAGCACGTGCACTTTGCATACCCCCGGGTCGGTAGTTGGTTATTCAAGCTAGAAAACCTCATGGTTTCGGTCTACGCCGTATCAGTCAGTGCTAGACGGATTTGTCCCCTGGTTTTACCGTATTGAAACGTCGCTGAAGCCTACAGGTTCGCCATGGCCTCAAGCAGTTGTCGAGGTAAATATTCTCGAGGTAATTATTCCGGCTTTTTACCGGCCTCGTTAGATTCTGTGTAGTGTTGTTTACTCGGCGCCCGCGTGTGTTTGATTCAGTAATCAAATCGAGAGCCAGTGTTCACTCTGAGAGTTCTTCCTTTTAGCTTTGAATATCTATTCTGTTCCAAGGGTTTGTATTTTATTTTATATGTTTTGATCCCGCTATTCTTACTAGTGCCGGCCGTAACTGGTGTAAACTATAGTTATTGGGTATTTTGACTGTTGTCTTATGCATAGTTTGCTGTAGTTGTCAATGAAATTTCATGATTTATGGTCGTGTGTCAGGCGTCGACGGTAATCTTGTGCGCACGGCATAGAGAAGTTCATATAGTGATGACCCACTGACTTTCTGGGCCAGAAGGGCAATCTAAAGCGGTTTTGTTTATAAAAAATTCTCTCCTCTCCTCTTTTTATCTTTTTGTTCCCCTATTCTTCTAGTTTCTTTTTCCTTTCCTTTCCTTTCTTTCCTTTCTTTCCTTTCATTTTTCTTCTTTCATTCTCTTTTTCATCGTATTTTCCTTCTTTTTAAGAAAAAACGCGTTCCTTCATTAGCCTAGCCTGCGTAGCAGGCCCTCGCGAGGGTAGGAGTGCTCGGAGGAGAAGGGAAGGAAGGAGGGCCTGCAGACAAACCCCGAATTTAGCTCCTCATTAAATCCTACGATCACAAACTCATGCATGCAGCTATTTTTATGACACCTTGACCAGTCCATGCACAAAAGACACGAATAAACCTGTCCGATGTCACTTTAAAACGTCATCTACTTAATCTCTTACGGCTAGACGCAGATAAACCATCTGAAGTTGAAAGTAAACACAATTCTTTTGTTTTCACGGTTGCTAATACAACAAACCAGAGTATTTCAATAATTCAGTTCTGTGTTTCATAATCCAACGTAAGATCCTCAAGTTTTCGACGAGAGATATTTCCTCGTAATTGATTCTAAACTTGTACAAATTTTTTTGATCCGGCCTAAACCAAAAAGTTTGCTCAGAGACCTTAATCCCTGATCCCCTGAATAACCTTGTGCTTCTAGTTTTCTGCCCAATTTTATATATTTTATTATTTTACACAGTGAGGAAAGCCTTTGTGTAGAAAATTCTCGAATATTACTAGTACTACGAGCTGTACGAGCGAAAACGAGCTGAAACTTTAGTACAGCTAAGATTACGTGCTCGAACTTTTCCTGCGGCATTGAACGAGCTTCACATAGTGTGTAATTGTTCACAACAAAATAAAATATTCATAACATCTAAGTTGTATTTAGACATTGATTCATGAATATACATATAAAAGTAATGCAGGTCAAACTGATAATATCTCTAACTCATCGATGCGATCGTTTGATTTTTTTTTTTCCTAGAGAATTCTCAGTATATATTGGAAACAAATTTTCAAGTTTTCAGAATGATACGAGCTATATCTTGGAACTCGTGCGCCAACTGCGAGATCTCTATATAATAAGAAAGAAAACACTTAAATTCAATAAATAATCAATCACTCAGACTACGAACCCATCATCAAGATTACTTTGGACACATTCATCATTTTATTGTAAAAAATTAATATGTTGAAGAATCTTGTATTCATTTATTTGAAGTCAACTTCCTAAAGGGGATTTTGGTGTCTCTGATAATAGGCTAACTTGTTCGCAGATATTTTCGCAGTTCAGAAAATGCTCGGTTAAGATCTTCCTCAACTCGATGAAAATCTTCTTCTAGTTTTTCTTGCTGTTGTTTAGCAAAAGTAGATGAAGAATAAAGTTCGCCTTCGCTTCCACCGAGTGTTGACGAAGCAGAGTTGTCGTCGTAGAGTGAAGAGAGGCTAGAACTTTTCGTGAAATTGCAATCGTCAACTTTTAAAAATTGTCTTCGTTTTCCAGCACTTGTACGAATTTTTCGGCTTTGTTCTTGATGTCTGTCCTTCAGACTGTGGAAACTGGCACTTCTCCGAAAAGGAGACCCCGTGTAAGAGTCAAAATTGTTATCGTCATCACAGAATGATAACTCGCTCTTAGTGCTTTCTTTCTCTGTTATGATAAGAGGTACTTCTATGCTCCTTCTACTCGATTCTTTTTCATTTTTATAACTCGAAACTTCCAAGCCAGAAGTCTGCAGTTTTTTCGTAGGATTTAAGTGTTCTGATGCTTTGCTTTGCTTTGGTTCACGAGAAATACTATCTGCTAAGAGTCTTTTAGGTTTTTCTTTAAAAGAAGGAATGTAAGGAGATACAGGATGGTCTTCATTCCTTAAGTCTGCTGAGAGGTCTAGTTTACGTGAGGGTTTCCTGTTGTATCCCTGACGACGCTTTGTGTCCTCTTCGTTTCTTACTTCTTCTCTTTCAGCTTTCTGCAGAACTATTAAAGGATTTTTAGCTCGATCTAATCTCATAATCTCATGACTTGAAGTTGATTCAGCAAGGTGTTGTGTGGCTTCGTGAAATTTTTTCGAAGTTCTAGGTGAAAAAATAACTTTTTCTGGCACTTCCTCGAGCGGCCTCGGCCGAGAAGCTACCTCGATTGCATCACCTGGGTCAACATTCTTCTTCAATCTTTGCAGTATCTTCTTCTTCTTCTCTCTCAAGTTCGCCTCCTTTTCTATTGGCAATTCAGATGAAGGCGGAGAGCATGATCGCTTTGGTTTGTGTTTTGAAGGAAATTCCCCGATAAAGCTCGGAGCGTTTCTCATGATATTATCTATTCACGGTGGTGTAATTTTTTCTAGCAGCGTGCTAATGACAACAACCTTTCTTATGCACAAGACATTATAATCTCACCAGAAGAATCCTATTGGACCAAAAGGTCAGTATTTTTCCTCCAAACAAACAATAACAGCCCGTATGCCAGTGAGTGGTCTCGAAGACGAAAGGTTTTGTTGAAACAAGCTCAGCTGTCTTTGAGAGCCCAACACTTCAAAACCAAACACTCTACTTCTACTGAGTGAGTTCTACTAAGAACTCGCCTGTAATTCCTGATCGCCTCTACCAACGTAAATGACTTTTTCATACCTCAAATATTGCTTTATTTATTGCCTGATATACGTCAAACGGAAAAAATCCGCGTAAATATTTTTCGACATAAAGACTTATGACAACAAGCTCGAGGCTATTCGTCAACAATACGCCAAACGCTCAGCGAGAAGTGGTGGGAAGAAAATAGATAGACGTCATTCTTTTGTACAAGAAATTTTTTCTTGTTTTCTTGGCTATTTGCTGGGTAAAAACAGAAAATTGAAAACCCAAATATTTTTGAAGAGACAATGAATCTCAGAAAGCTTAAGACGGACATTAGAGACAATTTGTTTTCAGTGTCGTCGGCTTTAGATCTGTGTAGTTTTAACAATTAAAATTGTCTTTTTCAGTTACGTGATATATATAAGTTGAGTTTAAGAGCGTTTCAACCGAGATATATATAATCTCGGTCATATATACAAAAATCATTCTAGTTTTGTATTCATATCCTATATATACTAGATGTTCAGCTACACGTTATTCATTTTTTATCTGCATGTGTTGTACATATTTTTATATAATTTTTATATATTTTTTACACCAGCCAGAAGATGGCTGTTTTCTCTTTAAATCAGCTCATATTCATCAGTGTTTTCCAATGTTTTCAAAAATTATGGGATACCATCACTGACATTTTTTTTCTTCAGAATAAAGCCCTAGTGATAGACAGCTTGGAAAAAAACTATCTGGCTATTGCTAGCTTCTTAAATTTGCCGGTTGCGTAGTAACAACATTGCGTATATGAGACATATGTTTATAGCTATTTCAAAAAAGGTTGATGGGGCGAACGGCGAATGGCGATTGTTTTGATTTTAGATTTAGAAGATATGCACACATTATTATAATCGGCAGATATAATACGAATCTCTTAAAGAATTAATGTAGAAATACCTGGTTTAGGGAATAACTGATACTAAAGGGATGATAAAAATTGTAACAGATATCGTTTCATACTCGCCTACTTTGGCGGTTGAGATGATGACGTCAAAGGAAATAGGTTTTGTCGATTGTGCGACTTTTTTTGAAAACATTTTGGGTTAAAAATAACGGGCTTTGTGTAATGGTTTTAGGGTTCTGATGCTATTTCTGGAATAATCAATGGAAGAAAGAAACGAGAAAAGAAAAAAAAAAAAGAGAAACGAAAAGAAAAAAAACAAAATAAATTCTAAGTTCGATATTTTAAAGTAAAGCCGGACTTGGAAATTACGACAATACGTAACAATTACGAACATACGAAAACCTTTTTTGTTATTTTACTAATATTTTACTTTCGTCGTTCTCTGATGTTACCAATATGAATGGAAAATCGACTTTTTCTCGACGAAACTGCTTGCTTGAAATCCCGAATGAAACCTTTTTGGCGAAGGTTGTTTTATATTGCGAAAACTGGCGATGGAAATTGGGGGAAGAAGTGAATCCTTGGCGGCAAAATTGTTACGTCTTTTCTCTCTTCTTTTTTATTAGAATTCCTCAGCATTGTACCATATGTGTCTATACACTACTCTATAATTGGTCAGTGAGTTCGATTTTTTTAACGGCATCCAAAAAGATGTTACATCCAAATAGTATATTCTTTTCTTTCTCTATTTTCAAACCGAGTCATTCATTATTAATTCTATGTCTTTTTGTTCTTTCTAGAAGCTTATCTTCCTACTAAATCATCATGTTTTTTGTCGACCTATTTGTTGCTTACCAGTACAACTAATACCTTTTTGTAGTTTCAAATCCCTCGGAATTTATACTCAAAGCCGACAGGATAAAGAATTTTTTATCGCTAGCCAAACAAGCTCCGACATTCTCAGATACATATATGTATTTTTCGATATTCTATCATTAATACTATATTTTCATTGTGCACTAAAATCTGCATAAATGTTTTATAAACATACTATACGTGAAACGTGTCGTAAATCACTTTCAAAATATTTAAAAAACTGTTGATTTGGTCGCGCAAAATGCAAAGAAGTATCCTGCTTTTTCTTCAATTACTTCGTAACTGGTTTTCGAGTTTTGTTGCTTTTATTGTTATTTTATTTTTCTATTTTTACAGATCCAAAGCAGCTTTGACTTGACAATAAAAGTAAGAATAAAAGACCATATTCTCGATCAAATTATAGAATATACTGAAAGACACATTTAAACAATCAACTTTCTGTTATCGATAAAAAAGAATATCAGTTATGACGTCAAACAACTTCAGTGGCTTCTCTTTCATTCCCGGGGACTTTAGAGTGACTGAAGGAGATGGTAAGATATCAGTGACGTAAGGTGATCGCGTGGTCGCGTAGTCGGTATTCAAACAGTTCAAGAACAAAGCTACAGTTACTGGCCGGTATAGCAAAATAACCGACGTTTATATAATCTCTTTGACCTTTGAAACGAAGCACAATTAATAGAAGCCACAGAACTAGAACATAATTCATGTGTAATCGAATCATTATCAAGGAACAACTTATATATATACGACTATTTCGGGTGTCCTAGTGCCCTTGCTCTCACAGCTGCTTCTGTCCCGAGCCAAGGACTCCCGGGTGATGTGGGGACTTTGCTCCTCTCAGACATGAATGGATATCCCCATTTTTCCTACCTATGATTTTTTTATACAAAAATATCCCAGTATACAACACAGTTGAAATCAGGTCCACGCAAGCATATTCAAAAGCTAGTGGCTTGGAATAGCATGATGTAAGTAAGTCAGTGAACGTAAGTCCCCAAGTTCCCTCGTATCAGGGAGGTTAAACGGGGGTGCGCGAGACAGCTTCGAAGGACCTTGAAAGACGTCTAGAATCGATCGAGTTTATATAATTGACGGAGTTTTTGTAATCAACTAATTTTTTTCCTAGTGTTGCAGTCAAACCAATAAAACCGTGAACACCTAAAATATGTCTGGAATGTCTACCACCGCGATTGCGCCAAAGTTGTTTACCGTTTAATAGTTTCAAACTTTATATTTTAGTTTTATTTTCGAGAACTTATAGAATTCTATTCGAGAGAGATGGATACACGAGAAAAGAATTCATTACGAACTCTTTTCACGGTAGCGCAAATATCTTTTTTACATGTAACGGTCTAAATAAACATTCCAGACATATTTTAGGTGTTCACGGTTTTCTTAGTTTGACTGTAATAGACAACAGACACATGCAACTATCCCATGAAACCAAATTGACCCAAATACATTTCATAGCAATGAAAGCGATAATTTTGAACCCTTTCGCGCGCCATATTATGGACGTAACTTACTATTGTTTTAAGCTACATTACCAGTTAATTAAGGTCATGTATCGCATTCAAGTTCACTTCCCCCAGTTCAACTGGTGGCACATTCTCAAGAGCAAAAGAATTGGTGCGGAATCTTCCTGAACAAGGATTGACGCAGGTACATTTGGAAAACAAGTTTTTGAAATTCTGTCGATAAACTTTAGTGAAGACCAAATAGATGAAGAAGTTGTAGCAGAAGCTTGATTCTGCAATGAATGTCACTGAGAAAAACAAATCGTTAAAGGCAGTCAGTGATAGGTTATCAAGGTTTTCAACTGAAAAGGACAAGAAAACGACCACCGAAAAAGGTAAAAAACTTAGGTATAAAAGGCTGACAATAACGGCGGACATTTTGAGGGCATTCTTGTTTTGACGCTCCCTCACAGATGAAGTATTTCCTGCTTGCCCTGGCACTACAGTTTGTCGGAGCTTGAGACCGATACGCAAGTAGAGGAAAGAGATGATAGGTAATGGGATTCCAACATTCAGCGCAAAAATAATGGAAAAAAAAATCCTAAAGTGTAGGATTGTTCTAACACCAATGCATTTTGTCGAGTCTCCTTTCTTTACAAGGGTTAAAAAAAATAGTTGTACGGAAAGCATGGCAATCGAAAACATCCAGATCCCTGGGATGATGTACTTGAGTTTTCCTCTGCTCAAACCTCCTCTGAATGGATGAACTACAGCGTAGAAGCGATCGAGAGCAATAAACACACAACTGTAGATAGAAACAGCCAAAGAAACGTCTTGCAGATAAGGTGCAAGCTTACAAAGAGCAAGTCCAAAGTCACCGTCAATCAGCCAAATATTGTCATAGAGGATCTCCACGATATGTCTTGGTACCGCGAATAAAGGAACGAGAAGGTCACTGACCGCCATGTTGGCAATCAGAATATTGGTCGTACTTCTCAGTCGAATGTCTCTACTTGTTGCCCAGACAATAAGCAGGTTACCAGTGAATGAGACTACAAGAAGAATACAGTACATCATTATCCTAATAATCTTTTTAGGAAGAGTGTCTTGAAATTCGGAAATAGTCGCATTAGCCACGAGAACCGTTGTGTTTAAAGACATGGTGAGAGCATGGATGATAAAAGGAGTAGTTCCTTTATGGAATGATCTGCTGGCTGAGCTCAGGCAATCTATTTTACCATCGTCCTTCAAGCGATTACTTCAGTATTAGTCATTATTATGACAAATTTTTGTCTTCCTTTGAGACCTCTAACAGCTTTTCTTGGGTGACAAAATGCCGCTGTTCTAACTGCCGGGCTAAGCTATCCATTTATTTATCCCCAGGGTAGCCTCAGGGTAAAGATGCAGACTGGCTAAATTTCGTGATTTCATACCACTTTTCTAAAAATGATAGACTCAGTATGAAGGCCATAAACATATCACAAGGCGATAGGTAGAGTCACTACTGACCAACTTCAAGTTAGATTTTTACTATTATACGAATAACTTATCACAGCTTGACGGCCATTTTATCCCCAGGGTATAGCTGCAGACTGGCCAAATTTCTTGATTTTATACTACTTTTCTGGCATTGATAGATCCTATAAAGGTGAAGCACTTCACAATATACGATATATCATTTTATTTAGTTTTGGAATGGTGTGGGTAAAATAACAACTGGCTGTTTCAATTAAGATATCACGATAACATATTTGATATAAGATTTGATATAAAATTAGGTAATTACGAGTGGAGATAGCTAGAGGGCCCAAGCATGACCCATGTGGTACTCCATATACCAATGGGGGAAAAGTGGGCATGATAAACAAAATTAATTTGATCATCAATTGGGCTCTGCTTATTATCTTGAATCATTCATGAATATAGAAAAAGAGTTCAATACATGCATGAAATATACTGTCTTCTTGAAATAACCAAAGCTCTATGTTTTTTATACACCTATAATTCGAGGCCCAAACATCATTGATATAAAAGTACTAAAGTATTAATTTGGCAAAGATAGGTAAAAAACGGAATATTGATCATAAATAATAAAGGCATACAGAATAATTAAGGCAGAAAGAATAATGAATATTTAACATGTTGTAATGAACAATCAGAAGTACTAGATATAAGAATGTAAAGCATGGAAATATAAAGAAAAAAAATCGAAAGGAAAAAGAAAAACCTTAGTAGAAATTTCACACGACAACTAAACTATTTCTTGAATTAACTGACTGGCTTAATTTTATGCAAGTCTATTTTCCTGTGTATGAGACCATGATTATTAGAAATAAATACTACCACAAAGTCAACCATACACTCGTTACGACGGGATGATGTCGATTCAATCATAAGTAGTATTGATGCCAAGTATCACTAACTAGCAAAGCATGTATGACAAAGTATGACACAACAAAACTCACATCTCATTTTACGGTCCGTACCTTAAGCTATGAACCGAATATTTTATTGACCAATCATAGCGCATGAAATTACCTTGCAATATAATAATACTGAGTACTTGGAACAAGGCTGGTTAACGTTCTACACAACGTCACATTGAAGAATTTAGAAAATAACCTCGTTTCTTTGACACAAACTTCCTGTTCATTGAAGAACACTCAATAAGAAATAAGAAAAACACGTCTAAGCTTGTTATTCTTATGCTGTACAACTGCCAATGTGTTTGTGTATATTTGTTTACAGCCAAAGTTATTTTTCATGCAGAATTCTGCATTTATACAAACTTTTTGATTATAAGACTCTCGTTCCCGTGGCAACTGGGGCCTCAATAACTTTGTACTTTACAGCATTTTAAAAGTATTCACAACACAACTTTTTTGAAATATTCGTATTACGGAATAAGAACTGGTAAGTTGCGTAACAACCTCTCTGATGAGTGACTCAAATTCAGAAAAGAGGCGGGGTAATGAAAATTTGATTGACAGCTAACAGTAAAGGTTCATGTGCAGGTTAGTTTTCTCAGGACTAAAACGCGGTCAAAAATTGATTTTGGCATAGTTAGCTGTTACGAATCCCATGTCCTAGAACATGTTGCTAACACCCTTATATTTTTCTATCTTGCTGGGCTATTAAATACAAAGCGATCTTCAATTTTTTCTCAGTTATGGTAATTTGAGTCTATCCTATTTAAAAACATCTTAAGACGAAATTAGATAAAAAAATGTGTTCTTGTTCTGCAAACCTCTCAATTATTCTTCAGACTGGCTGCCGTAACATAAAAATAACCTTGAAAGTCTAGTATTTTTTCTATTCAAATGATAATGGACGTTCATTACAAATAGCTTCTTCAGTTCAGTTTAATAATTATGGCCCTTGGGGGCGAGCTAGCTCTAACAGCTGCTTCTGTCCCTATCCGGGGAATCCCGGGTGATGTGAGGACTTTGCTCATCTAAGACATGAAAGTCCCCATTTTCCTCACCTATGATTTTTTTTGTCTAGAAAAGATTCCAGTAGAACCCAGTTAAAATCAGGACCATGCAAGCAATGTCAAAACTTAGCGGCTTGGAATAGCATAATGTAAGTAAGTCAGTGAACTTAAGTCCCCACTATCCCTCTACCCCAGGGACAAAAAATATCGAGCAAAATCCCTCGTATCAGGGAGGTTAAGCGGGGTAGTTGGGGACAGGTGCGGTTTTAACACTTTTTTCATTTTACATAATACGATATTGAAAATGGTTGATCATATAGTGTCCCTTGAAATTCAGGGTGCAACGCAGCTCCTTCGCATAATATGCCAGCGCCCCACCCCACCAAACCACGGGAACCCCAATAGCAGATGGTTAAAGATAGTCTTTCAGTATTCATATCAATATCTTTATTATTTCACTTCCTTTAACCATAGTGTATCTTTTGTTTTATTCTTTCTGTTCTGTTGACACTCTTGTCGATAATTACAAAGTAATTATTATTAATATTGATAAAGAATGGAATGTAGACTCTACCACTTATAGTGTGATCATTAATCCAAAAACAGCCAAACACCTCATAACTGATCACCCGGGAAGATCGTCTGTCCTCTACCCAACTTCCTTCTCAACTGACAAACTGGTAAGTTCATTTTATATGTAGTATATAAACTAGTTTTGTATATAACTTGATTGTTAAGGCAACTTTCAAGGAGCTCGAAATTTTTTCCGAGAAAATTAACTTGTGATAAACAAATATTTACATCAGTCTTTTTAAAATTAATTCCAAGCACAAAAAATTAAACATTAGAATATTTCCATGAGCTGTTTATCTCGCAGACCGAAGCTATGACAGACGACACATTAGCAGTGTACACTCTCCGTGCTTTTCCTTACGAAAGAGTGTCTGTAAGAGTCGAGAATCCGGCGAACTTTGCAAAAAAAACATGGAAACTATTTTCAAAAATAACATTTAAAAGTTCAAGAACGTTTATCAATTTTTTCAAAATCGCACAATATTGTCGAAATTCTGCGCCAATAAGGGCCTTTTGCCGATTATACGTGGCACGAAGCAAAACTAAAAGCAAAGGCAGTTTTGATGACCGGCTCATTCATATTATGGATTGGTATTTGGGCTAGTGAAGTAATAGTACGAGTTAATGTTTAGCCAAATTTAAAGTGAAAATATCATCAAACTTAAGGAGCCCCAAAACAATACGAGCCCCAAAATTCTGAACTAACTGACTATCACTAACTGTAAGAGTCACTCTAGGAATAACCTTAGCAATAACACTTCATAAACAAGATTCTATATTCGAGTCGCATCCATATTAACCCATCTCACTAGCTTCTCAAGCATTATTTTAGAACATGCAAAGAAATAATACTTAAGAGAAGGACATATTGTTAGTCGTGCCTGACGAACGAGAAGAAGTTTATTTCTCAAGCCTTGTTAGGCGTTTCCCCCTATACACCAGTAGCTGAGTGAGTGTCATACAATATTCTAGTTAAATAAGGTCATTTATCGCAATCACTTTGACATCTCCGAGTTCAACTGGTGGCACATTCTCAAGAGCAAAAGAATTGGTGCGGAATCTTCCTGAACAAGGATTCACGCAGGTACATTTGGAAAACAAGTTTTTGAAATTCTGTCGATAAACTTTAGTGAACACCAAATAGATGAAGAAGTTGTAGGAGCAACTCGATTCTGCAATGAAAACCACTGAAAAACGTAAATCGTTCAATGCAGTCGGTGTTAGGTTATCAAGTTTTCCATCTAAAACATATAGAAATAAACTTATTGTTACAGGCAACCAGCTAAGGAAGAAAAGGCTGACAATAACGGCGGACAATTTAAGGGCATTCTTGTTTTGACGCTCCCTCACAGATAAAGTATTTCCTGCCTGTCCTGGTACTACAGTTCGTCGGAGCTTGAGAGCGATACGAAAGTAAAGGAACAAGATCATAAGTAATGGGATACCAACATTCAGCGCAAAATTAATGGAAAAATAAATCCTTAAGTGTAGGGTTCTTGTAAAACCAATTCTTCTAAAATCCTGGATGCATTTTGTCGAGTCTCTTGTCTTTACAAGAGTAAAAGTAACAAAATAATGGGATAACGTGGCCATCGGAAACATCCAGATCCCTGGGATGATGTACTTGAGTTTTCCTCTGCTCAAACCTCCTCTGAGTGGATGAACTACAGCGTAAAAGCGATCGAGAGCAATAAACAAACAACTGTAAATCGAAACAGCCACAGAAACGTCTTGCAGATAAGGTGCTAGCTTACAAAGAGCAAGTCCAAAGTCACCGTCAATCAGCCAAAAATTGTTGTAGAAAATAATATATACGATATGTCTTGGCATCGAGAATAAAGGAACAAGAAGATCACTGACCGCCATGTTGGCAATCAGAATATTGGTCGTACTTCTGAGTCGAATGTCTCTACTTGTTGCCCAGACAATAAGCAGGTTACCAGTAAATGAGACTACAAATAGGATGCAGTACATCATTACCTTAACGATCTTTTTAGGAACAGTTTCTTGCATGTTTTCGGAAAAAGACGCATTATTCAGGACAACCGTTGTATTTAAAGACATGTTGGGAGTAGAGAGATGTCCAGTGACGCTGGTCATATTTGAAAAAGCCATCCAAAAATGTTTTTCTTTTCTTTTCGTGTGGATTCTAGAGCCTAAAGTTCTTCTACTTGCCTTTTTATCTGATAAGTAAGAACATGAAACTCGAGCAGCCTTGATATCCCTAGACTAATAAGTTTAGTCCAGTGTACCTGGTTTTAATGAGCATATGAGTAACTTCACCCGATGAATAATAGATGATCTTAGGTAATGTCGAGTACAGATGGTTCTAGGGCCCAAACATGACTCGTGTGGCACTCCAACGACCAATACGAAGAGAAAAAGACTTTTAAAAAAAGTATAAAAAAGGAACAAGTAAAATTAACAAACATGACGTAGAAATGATTTTATCCAGTCTTAGAGTGGCGTATTTTGAAATAACATCGAATGAGTAAGGTTGTGTAAGGTTGACATGAAACTGATGGACATGGAAGTTCTGTCTATTTTCATTCATAAATATTCAATATAGAAAAGAAGTTCAATTCATGAAATAAACCTCTTGAAATACTCAAAGCTCTACGTTTTCTACACACCTATAATTCGAGGGCCAAACATAATAGTTATAAAAGCACTAAAGTTTTAATATTGGGATGAAGGCGTAAAACTCCTTGAAAACTCTTGGAATTTGAAATCCATTTTTCATGTTCACTTGAAAAGTTCCTGAAAAAATTCTAAGATGATCATTGATAACACCTTGCGATTTGCAAATGCAGTTCTTTCTCAAAAGAACACCCAGGGAGAATCGTTTTCCATTTCCCCCATTAATCCCAAACAGCACATACATTTAAAGACCAATAAGTTTGTTAGTAACAGGCACTAATTAACAGATTTTAAACCTGAAGAAAAGTGATCAAACATTCGGAGCCCCAACACAATACGAGCTCCAAAATTCTGAACTAACCGGCTGTCAAATGGCAACAGTCACTAGGAATAACCTTAGCAACTGAATGAAACTTTATAAACAAGATTCTTTGTTGGAGTGGCACTAATAATCAGTATAACTGGTCACCGGCTTCTCAAGCATTACGTTAGAACAAAGAAATATTACTTAAGAGAATGACATGTTGTTAGTTGTGCCTGAGGATCGAGAGGAAGCTTATTTCTCCGGCCTTGTTAGACGTTTACCCTATACACCAGTAGCTGAGTGAGTGTCATACAACATTCTAGTTAATTAATGTCATTTATCGCAATCACGTTCACTTTTCCCAGTTCAGCTCGTGGCACATTCTCAAGAGCAAAAGAATTGGTGCGGAATCTTCCTGAACAAGGATTGACGCAGGTACATTTGGAAAACAAGTTTTTGAAATTCTGACGATAAACTTTAGTGAACATCAAATACATGAAGAAGTTGTAGGAGCAACTCGATTCTCCAATGAAAATCACTGAGAAAAACAAATCGTTGAAGGCAGTCGGTGATAAGTTATCAAGGTTTCCAAAATGCAACAGGAAAACCACCACTGTAATAGGTACAAAGCTTAGGTATAAAAGGCTGATAATAACGGCGGACATTTTGACGGCATTCCTGTTTTGACGCTCCCTCACAGATGAAGTGTTTCCTGCTTGCCCTGGTACTACAGTTTGTCGGAGCTTGAGACCGATACGTAAATAGAGGAAAGAGATGATAGGTAATGGGATTCCAAAACTTAGGGCAACTATTATATAATTATAAATTCTTGAGTGTAGGATTATTGTAACACCAATTCTTGTTAAGTCAAGGACGCATTTTGTCGAGTCTCCTGTTTTCACAAGCGTAAAAGTAACAAAATGTACGGAAAACATGGCCATCGAAAACATCCAGATCCCTGGGATGATGTACTTGAGTTTTCCTCTGCTCAAACCTCCTCTGAGTGGATGAACTACAGCGTAGAAGCGATCGAGAGCAATAAATACACAGCTGTTAATCGAAACACCCAAAGAAACGTCTTGCAGGTAATGTGCAAGCTTACAAAGAGCAAGTCCAAAGTCACCGTCAATCAGCCAAATATTGTTGTAGAATATGATATAAACGATGTGTCTTGGTGCCGCCAATAAAGGAACGAGAAGATCACTGACCGCCATGTTGGAAATCAAAATATTGGTGGTACTTCTCAGTCGAATGTCTCTACTTGTTGCCCAGACAATAAGCAGGTTACCAGTGAATGAGACTACAAGAAGGATACAGTACATCATTACCTTAATAATCTTTTTAGGAAGAGTGTCTTGAAATTCGGAAAAAGTCGCATTAGCCATGAGAACCGTTGTATTTAAAGACATGTTGGGAGTAGAGAGATGCCCAGTGACGCTGGTCACATTTGAAAGTGCCATTCAAAAATCGTTTCCTTTTCGTTTCTTCTCGTATGGATTCTTGATTCTAGTAAAAGTTACCGGCCTGAATGTGGCTTCAGGATCACCTAAAGTTCTTCTCCTTACCTTTTTTCCGCTAAGTAAGAACATAAAAGTCGGGCAGCCTTGGCATCCCCAGACGGATAAACTTAAAGACTAGTGCACCTGGTTCCTATGAGCATGACGTAGATAGTGGTGTAGGTAAAACAAGTTCGAAGTTTTTTAAGAACTGTCAGTTGGACATGATGTGGACATGGGTATAGTCATGACTATTGACTTGAATCAGTCATGAATATTCGATATAGAAAAGAAGTACAATACATGAAATAAACCTCTTGAAATACTCAAAGCTCTACGTTTTCTACACACCTGTAATTCGAGGGCCAAATAAAATAGTTTTAAAAGCAGTAAAGTTTTAATATTGAAATGAAAGCGTAAAACTCCTTGAAAAGTCCTAGAATTTGAAACGATTTTTTAAATGCACTTGAAAAGTCCCTGAAAAAGTCTAAGATGGTCATTGATAACTCCTTGACATTTGCAAAGGCAGTTGTCCTTCGTGAGTATGTCTACGGACAATTTATTCAGGCTAAAATTCATCTAGAATAGTACATATATATACGTCTTTATTGTAGCTACCAATTTGACCTTTTTCATGATCAGTCACAATATCATAATGTAATAAATAAAAATGCGATATAATACAATAAATACTAACAATAATTACTAACAATGATAATATAAACAGTTATCGTAGATTAATAAATTTTACACCGTAGTGAAAATAGGAACTGACGTTTCGGACGTTAGTCCTTCGTCGGAAACGTCAGTTCCTATTTTCACTACGGTGTAAAATTTATTAATCTACGATAACTGTTTCATTAGAAACACCGACGCAGTCCACGCTAGTGTTCACTAGCCATCATCCACATAATAATATAAACATGAAAATATATAAATATTACAGGATTAGATATATATAAATACATTAAAGTACATTAAAGTACGTTATTTAGTAAAGAAAATATATACATAAAATACATTAATTGAAAACTAACTGTTCTCGATCTGTTTTTAAAAAGTGCTACTATAATCAAATTTTTGACTTGCGGTTTTTATGCATGGATTGAAAGACCTTTGATAGTGAAGTGAAAAGTCCCTTTCCTTTTTCAAATATCTTTTTTCCTTCAAAAGATATTGGAGTTTTAAAAATGGCGGCCTTGTTCCTGATGACGTCATATTCTTAATACTTGCCCAGCCTAGGATTACGATGAACTATATCTCAGCCTAATTTCAATCAAAAACAATCAAATATATTGAGCAGCATTATAGTATTCTAGCTGTTCTTCAAAATTAACTATACAAATCAGTTGTCATAGCAACAGCCTCGGTTCCAGGCCAACCCTACCTAAAATTCGAGTTTTTGACATTTGTACCTTTTTAAATATAGGGTATCAAATGAAGCTTGATTAAAATATCTGTTTTAGTCATAGGGAATTGCAAAATGTTGCCAAAAATGTTGTTATGGGCCTGGACACCAGTAAGTTGTCATAGCAACCATAGTTTGTCCTTTTTCATGTTACATGCTTTGAATAAAAGTATACTGCAAAGTTTAAATGACATTCATCAATTACTCTCAGAAATAAACTAACATCTATATTGAAGAAAACTGTGAGTTGAGAATATGACTCATCAAAGTCATTATTAGCATAAACTTCAAATTTGAATATCTCGCGAACTAACAATGCTAACAAGAAATGGTAAACGCTAGTTTTCTTCTTTTGGAAAGTACTTTAACATGTCGTAAGATAGTAACAATTGGAGACATTAAAATTTGATCGTAGTAGCACTTTAAAGATGGTCACACTGCCCATTCATATTTAGATCAATACTCAAACTGCTCCACAGCTTACACCCTCGATAGACATCCCCTCGATAGGAAAAAGGACCCCTGTGCTGTTGCGAGACGAAAACGACGGAAGTCTAACTCAATGTTAATTGCATTCAAGGTGGTTATAGTGTCTATATGTTAGCGTAAAACAAACTTATCACCAAGATAATCAGGAACTAAATTATCAACATTTTTTATATAACTTGATTGTTAAGGCAACTTTCAAGGAGCTCGAAATTTTTTCCGAGAAAATTAACTTGTGATAAACAAATATTTACATCAGTCTTTTTAAAATTAATTCCAAGCACAAAAAATTAAACATCACAATATTTCCATGAGCTGTTTATCTCGCAGACCGAAGCGATGACAGACGACACATTAGCAGTGTACACTCTCCGTGCTTTTCCTTACGAAAGAGTGTCTGTAAGAGTCGAGAATCCGAAAAACTTGGCAAAAAATCCAAAAGAACCCTTTTGAGATTGTCATGAAAACTATTTTCAAAAATAACATTTAAAAGTTCAAGAATTTTTATCCATATTTTTCAAAATCGCACAATATTGTCGAAATTCTGCGCCGATTATACGTGGCACGAAGCAAAACTAAGGCAATTTGATGGCCAGGCTCATTCATATTATGGATTGGTATTTGGGCTAGTGAAGTAATAGTACGAGTTAATGTTTAGCCAAATTTAAAGTGAAAATATCATCAAACTTAAGGAGCCCCAAAACAATACGAGCTCCAAAATTCTGAACTAACTGACTATCACTAACTGTAAGAGTCACTCTAGGAATAACCTTAGCAATAACACTTCATAAACAAGATTCTATATTCGAGTCGCATCCATATTAACCCATCTTACTAGCTTCTCAAGCATTATTTTAGAACATGCAAAGAAATAATACTTAAGAGAATGACATATTGTTAGTCGTGCCTGAGGATCGAGAGGAAGCGTATTTCTCCGGCCTTGTTAGACGTTTACCCCTATACACCAGTAGCTGAGTGAGTGTCAAAAAATATTCTAGTTAGTTAAGGTCATTTATCGCAATCACGTTCACTTTTCCCAGTTCAGCTGGTGGCACATTCTCAAGAGCAAAAGAATTGGTGCGAAATCTTCCTGAACAAGGATTGACGCAGGTACATTTGGAAAACAAGTTTTTGAAATTCTGTCGATAAACTTTAGTGAACACCAAATAGATAAAGAAGTTGTAGGAGCAGCTCGATTCTGCAATGAATGTCAATGAGAAAACCAAATCGTTGAAGGCAGTAGGTTTTAAATGACCAAGGTTTCCAAATAGTAACAGGAAAATGACTACTGTAAAAGGTACATAGCTTAGAAAGAAAAGGCTGACAATAACGGCGGACATTTTGAGGGCATTTTTGTTTTGACGCGCCCTCACACATGAAGTGTTTCCTGCTTGCCCTGGTACTGCAGTTTGTCGGAGCTTGAGAGCGATACGCAAATAGAGGAAAGAGATGATAGGTAATGGGATTCCAAAATTCAGCGCAAAAATAATGGACAAATAAATCTCATAGTGTAGGATTGTTGTAAAACCAATTCTTGTAAACTCAAGGACGCATTTTGTCGAGTCTTCTGTTTTCACAAGCGTAAAAGAAAAAAAATAAGCGGAAAACATGGCCATCGAAAACATCCAGATCCCTGGGATGATGTACTTGAGTTTTTCTCTGCTCAAACCTCCTCTGAATGGATGAACTACAGCGTAGAAGCGATCGAGAGCAATAAACACACAACTGTAAATCGAAACACCCAAAGAAAGTTGTTCCAGGTAAGACAGTAGCTTACAAAGAGCAAGTCCAAAGTCACCGTCAATCAGCCAAATATCTTTGTAGAAGATGATGTCCACGATGTGTCTTGGCACTGCCAATAAAGGAACGAGAAGGTCACTGACCGCCATGTTGGCAATCAGAATATTGGTCGTACTTCTCAGTCTAATGTCTCTACTAGTTGCCCAGACAATAAGCAGGTTACCAGTGAATGAGACTACAAATAGGATGCAGTACATCATTACCTTAACGATCTTTATAGAAACAGTTTCTGGCATGTTTTCGGAAAAAGATGCATTATTGACGACAACCGTTGTATTTAAAGACATGGTTGGAGTAGACAGATGTCCAGTGACGCTGGTCACATTCGAAAAAGCCATCCAAAAATGGTTTTCTTTTCTTTTTGTGTGGATTCTGGATTCTAGAGCCTAAGGTTCTTCTACTTGCCTTTTTATCTGATAAGTAAGAACATGAAACTCAGGCAGCCTTGGCATCCCTAGACTAATAAGTTTAGTCCAGTGTACCTGGTTTTAATGAGCATATGAGTAAATGCACCCGATGAATAATAGATGATCTTAGGTAATATCGAGTACAGATGGTTCTAGGGCCCATACATGACTCGTGTGGCACTCCAATTAAGGACCAATACGAAGAGAAAAAGAATTTAAAAAAGTAAAAAAAAAGGAACAAGAAAAACTAAGAAGACATAACGTAGAAATGATTTTATCTAGGTTTAGAGTGGTGTATTTTGAAATAACATCGAAAGATTTAAAGTTTAAAGTTGACATGAAATTGATGAACATGCATGGAAGTTGTGTCTATATTTGTATTCATGAATATTAAATATAGAAAAAGAGTTCAATACATGCATGAAATATACTGTCTTCTTGAAATAACCAAAGCTCTATGTTTTATTATACACCTATAATTCGAGGCCCAAACATCATTGATATAAAAGTACTAAAGTATTAATTTGGCAAAGATAGGTAAAAAACGGAATATTGATCATAAATAATAAAGGCAGAAAGAATAATGAATATTTAACATGTTGTAATGAACAATCAGAAGTACTAGATATAAGAATGTAAAGGATGGAAATATAAAGAAAAAGAATCGAAAGGAAAAAAAAAACCTTAGTAGAAATTTCACACGACAACTAAACTATTTCTTGAATTAACTGACTGGCTTAATTTTATGTAAGTCTATTTTCCTGTGTATGAGACCATGATTATTAGAAATTAATACTACCACAAAGTCAACCATACACTCGTTACGACGGGATGATGTCGATTCAATCATAAGTAGTATTGATGCCAAGTATCACTAACTAGCAAAGCATGTATGACAAAGTATGACACAACAAAACTCACATCTCATTTTACGGTCCGTACCTTAAGCTATGAACCGAATATTTTATTGACCAATCATAGCGCATGAAATTACCTTGCAATATAATAATACTGAGTACTTGGAACAAGGCTGGTTAACGTTCTACACAACGTCACATTGAAGAATTTAGAAAATAACCTCGTTTCTTTGACACAAACTTCCTGTTCATTGAAGAACACTCAATAAGAAATAAGAAAAACACGTCTAAGCTTGTTATTCTTATGCTGTACAACTGCCAATGTGTTTGTGTATATTTGTTTACAGCCAAAGTTATTTTTCATGCAGAATTCTGCATTTATACAAACTTTTTGATTATAAGACTCTCGTTCCCGTGGCAACTGGGGCCTCAATAACTTTGTACTTTACAGCATTTTAAAAGTATTCACAACACAACTTTTTTGAAATATTCGTATTACGGAATAAGAACTGGTAAGTTGCGTAACAACCTCTCTGATGAGTGACTCAAATTCAGAAAAGAGGCGGGGTAATGAAAATTTGATTGACAGCTAACAGTAAAGGTTCATGTGCAGGTTAGTTTTCTCAGGACTAAAACGCGGTCAAAAATTGATTTTGGCATAGTTAGCTGTTACGAATCCCATGTCCTAGAACATGTTGCTAACACCCTTATATTTTTCTATCTTGCTGGGCTATTAAATACAAAGCGATCTTCAATTTTTTCTCAGTTATGGTAATTTGAGTCTATCCTATTTAAAAACATCTTAAGACGAAATTAGATAAAAAAATGTGTTCTTGTTCTGCAAACCTCTCAATTATTCTTCAGACTGGCTGCCGTAACATAAAAATAACCTTGAAAGTCTAGTATTTTTTCTATTCAAATGATAATGGACGTTCATTACAAATAGCTTCTTCAGTTCAGTTTAATAATTATGGCCCTTGGGGGCGAGCTAGCTCTAACAGCTGCTTCTGTCCCTATCCGGGGAATCCCGGGTGATGTGAGGACTTTGCTCATCTAAGACATGAAAGTCCCCATTTTCCTCACCTATGATTTTTTTTGTCTAGAAAAGATTCCAGTAGAACCCAGTTAAAATCAGGACCATGCAAGCAATGTCAAAACTTAGCGGCTTGGAATAGCATAATGTAAGTAAGTCAGTGAACTTAAGTCCCCACTATCCCTCTACCCCAGGGACAAAAAATATCGAGCAAAATCCCTCGTATCAGGGAGGTTAAGCGGGGTAGTTGAGGACAGGTGCGGTTTTAACACTTTTTTCATTTTACATAATACGATATTGAAAATGGTTGATCATATAGTGTCCCTTGAAATTCAGGGTGCAACGCAGCTCCTTCGCATAATATGCCAGCGCCCCACCCCACCAAACCACGGGAACCCCAATAGCAGATGGTTAAAGATAGTCTTTCAGTATTCATATCAATATCTTTATTATTTCACTTCCTTTAACCATAGTGTATCTTTTGTTTTATTCTTTCTGTTCTGTTGACACTCTTGTCGATAATTACAAAGTAATTATTATTAATATTGATAAAGAATGGAATGTAGACTCTACCACTTATAGTGTGATCATTAATCCAAAAACAGCCAAACACCTCATAACTGATCACCCGGGAAGATCGTCTGTCCTCTACCCAACTTCCTTCTCAACTGACAAACTGGTAAGTTCATTTTATATGTAGTATATAAACTAGTTTTGTATATAACTTGATTGTTAAGGCAACTTTCCAGGAGCTCGAAATTTTTTCCGAGAAAATTAACTTGTGATAAACAAATATTTACATCAGTCTTTTTAAAATTAATTCCAAGCACAAAAAATTAAACATCACAATATTTCCATGAGCTGTTTATCTCGCAGACCGAAGCGATGACAGACGACACATTAGCAGTGTACACTCTCCGTGCTTTTCCTTACGAAAGAGTGTCTGTAAGAGTCGAGAATCCGAAGAACTTTGCAAAAAAAACATGGAAACTATTTTCAAAAATAACATTTAAAAGTTCAAGAACGTTTATCAATTTTTTCAAAATCGCACAATATTGTCGAAATTCTGCGCCAATAAGGGCCTTTTGCCGATTATACGTGGCACGAAGCAAAACTAAAAGCAAAGGCAGTTTTGATGACCGGCTCATTCATATTATGGATTGGTATTTGGGCTAGTGAAGTAATAGTACGAGTTAATGTTTAGCCAAATTTAAAGTGAAAATATCATCAAACTTAAGGAGCCCCAAAACAATACGAGCCCCAAAATTCTGAACTAACTGACTATCACTAACTGTAAGAGTCACTCTAGGAATAACCTTAGCAATAACACTTCATAAACAAGATTCTATATTCGAGTCGCATCCATATTAACCCATCTCACTAGCTTCTCAAGCATTATTTTAGAACATGCAAAGAAATAATACTTAAGAGAAGGACATATTGTTAGTCGTGCCTGACGAACGAGAAGAAGTTTATTTCTCAAGCCTTGTTAGGCGTTTCCCCCTATACACCAGTAGCTGAGTGAGTGTCATACAATATTCTAGTTAAATAAGGTCATTTATCGCAATCACTTTGACATCTCCGAGTTCAACTGGTGGCACATTCTCAAGAGCAAAAGAATTGGTGCGGAATCTTCCTGAACAAGGATTCACGCAGGTACATTTGGAAAACAAGTTTTTGAAATTCTGTCGATAAACTTTAGTGAACACCAAATAGATGAAGAAGTTGTAGGAGCAACTCGATTCTGCAATGAAAACCACTGAAAAACGTAAATCGTTCAATGCAGTCGGTGTTAGGTTATCAAGTTTTCCATCTAAAACATATAGAAATAAACTTATTGTTACAGGCAACCAGCTAAGGAAGAAAAGGCTGACAATAACGGCGGACAATTTAAGGGCATTCTTGTTTTGACGCTCCCTCACAGATAAAGTATTTCCTGCCTGTCCTGGTACTACAGTTCGTCGGAGCTTGAGAGCGATACGAAAGTAAAGGAACAAGATCATAAGTAATGGGATTCCAACATTCAGCGCAAAATTAATGGAAAAATAAATCCTTAAGTGTAGGGTTCTTGTAAAACCAATTCTTCTAAAATCCTGGATGCATTTTGTCGAGTCTCTTGTCTTTACAAGAGTAAAAGTAACAAAATAATGGGATAACGTGGCCATCGGAAACATCCAGATCCCTGGGATGATGTACTTGAGTTTTCCTCTGCTCAAACCTCCTCTGAGTGGATGAACTACAGCGTAAAAGCGATCGACAGCAATAAACAAACAACTGTAAATCGAAACAGCCACAGAAACGTCTTGCAGATAAGGTGCTAGCTTACAAAGAGCAAGTCCAAAGTCACCGTCAATCAGCCAAAAATTGTTGTAGAAAATAATATATACGATATGTCTTGGCATCGAGAATAAAGGAACAAGAAGATCACTGACCGCCATGTTGGCAATCAGAATATTGGTCGTACTTCTGAGTCGAATGTCTCTACTTGTTGCCCAGACAATAAGCAGGTTACCAGTAAATGAGACTACAAATAGGATGCAGTACATCATTACCTTAACGATCTTTTTAGGAACAGTTTCTTGCATGTTTTCGGAAAAAGACGCATTATTCAGGACAACCGTTGTATTTAAAGACATGTTGGGAGTAGAGAGATGTCCAGTGACGCTGGTCATATTTGAAAAAGCCATCCAAAAATGTTTTTCTTTTCTTTTCGTGTGGATTCTAGAGCCTAAAGTTCTTCTACTTGCCTTTTTATCTGATAAGTAAGAACATGAAACTCGAGCAGCCTTGATATCCCTAGACTAATAAGTTTAGTCCAGTGTACCTGGTTTTAATGAGCATATGAGTAACTTCACCCGATGAATAATAGATGATCTTAGGTAATGTCGAGTACAGATGGTTCTAGGGCCCAAACATGACTCGTGTGGCACTCCAACGACCAATACGAAGAGAAAAAGACTTTTAAAAAAAGTATAAAAAAGGAACAAGTAAAATTAACAAACATGACGTAGAAATGATTTTATCCAGTCTTAGAGTGGCGTATTTTGAAATAACATCGAATGAGTAAGGTTGTGTAAGGTTGACATGAAACTGATGGACATGGAAGTTCTGTCTATTTTCATTCATAAATATTCAATATAGAAAAGAAGTTCAATTCATGAAATAAACCTCTTGAAATACTCAAAGCTCTACGTTTTCTACACACCTATAATTCGAGGGCCAAACATAATAGTTATAAAAGCACTAAAGTTTTAATATTGGGATGAAGGCGTAAAACTCCTTGAAAACTCTTGGAATTTGAAATCCATTTTTCATGTTCACTTGAAAAGTTCCTGAAAAAATTCTAAGATGATCATTGATAACACCTTGCGATTTGCAAATGCAGTTCTTTCTCAAAAGAACACCCAGGGAGAATCGTTTTCCATTTCCCCCATTAATCCCAAACAGCACATACATTTAAAGACCAATAAGTTTGTTAGTAACAGGCACTAATTAACAGATTTTAAACCTGAAGAAAAGTGATCAAACATTCGGAGCCCCAACACAATACGAGCTCCAAAATTCTGAACTAACCGGCTGTCAAATGGCAACAGTCACTAGGAATAACCTTAGCAACTGAATGAAACTTTATAAACAAGATTCTTTGTTGGAGTGGCACTAATAATCAGTATAACTGGTCACCGGCTTCTCAAGCATTACGTTAGAACAAAGAAATATTACTTAAGAGAATGACATGTTGTTAGTTGTGCCTGAGGATCGAGAGGAAGCTTATTTCTCCGGCCTTGTTAGACGTTTACCCTATACACCAGTAGCTGAGTGAGTGTCATACAACATTCTAGTTAATTAATGTCATTTATCGCAATCACGTTCACTTTTCCCAGTTCAGCTCGTGGCACATTCTCAAGAGCAAAAGAATTGGTGCGGAATCTTCCTGAACAAGGATTGACGCAGGTACATTTGGAAAACAAGTTTTTGAAATTCTGACGATAAACTTTAGTGAACATCAAATACATGAAGAAGTTGTAGGAGCAACTCGATTCTCCAATGAAAATCACTGAGAAAAACAAATCGTTGAAGGCAGTCGGTGATAAGTTATCAAGGTTTCCAAAATGCAACAGGAAAACCACCACTGTAATAGGTACAAAGCTTAGGTATAAAAGGCTGATAATAACGGCGGACATTTTGACGGCATTCCTGTTTTGACGCTCCCTCACAGATGAAGTGTTTCCTGCTTGCCCTGGTACTACAGTTTGTCGGAGCTTGAGACCGATACGTAAATAGAGGAAAGAGATGATAGGTAATGGGATTCCAAAACTTAGGGCAACTATTATATAATTATAAATTCTTGAGTGTAGGATTATTGTAACACCAATTCTTGTTAAGTCAAGGACGCATTTTGTCGAGTCTCCTGTTTTCACAAGCGTAAAAGTAACAAAATGTACGGAAAACATGGCCATCGAAAACATCCAGATCCCTGGGATGATGTACTTGAGTTTTCCTCTGCTCAAACCTCCTCTGAGTGGATGAACTACAGCGTAGAAGCGATCGAGAGCAATAAATACACAGCTGTTAATCGAAACACCCAAAGAAACGTCTTGCAGGTAATGTGCAAGCTTACAAAGAGCAAGTCCAAAGTCACCGTCAATCAGCCAAATATTGTTGTAGAATATGATATAAACGATGTGTCTTGGTGCCGCCAATAAAGGAACGAGAAGATCACTGACCGCCATGTTGGAAATCAAAATATTGGTGGTACTTCTCAGTCGAATGTCTCTACTTGTTGCCCAGACAATAAGCAGGTTACCAGTGAATGAGACTACAAGAAGGATACAGTACATCATTACCTTAATAATCTTTTTAGGAAGAGTGTCTTGAAATTCGGAAAAAGTCGCATTAGCCATGAGAACCGTTGTATTTAAAGACATGTTGGGAGTAGAGAGATGCCCAGTGACGCTGGTCACATTTGAAAGTGCCATTCAAAAATCGTTTCCTTTTCGTTTCTTCTCGTATGGATTCTTGATTCTAGTAAAAGTTACCGGCCTGAATGTGGCTTCAGGATCACCTAAAGTTCTTCTCCTTACCTTTTTTCCGCTAAGTAAGAACATAAAAGTCGGGCAGCCTTGGCATCCCCAGACGGATAAACTTAAAGACTAGTGCACCTGGTTCCTATGAGCATGACGTAGATAGTGGTGTAGGTAAAACAAGTTCGAAGTTTAAACTGCCAGTTGGACATGATGTGGACATGGGTATAGTCATGACTATTGACTTGAATCAGTCATGAATATTCGATATAGAAAAGAAGTACAATACATGAAATAAACCTCTTGAAATACTCAAAGCTCTACGTTTTCTACACACCTGTAATTCGAGGGCCAAATAAAATAGTTTTAAAAGCAGTAAAGTTTTAATATTGAAATGAAAGCGTAAAACTCCTTGAAAAGTCCTAGAATTTGAAACGATTTTTTAAATGCACTTGAAAAGTCCCTGAAAAAGTCTAAGATGGTCATTGATAACTCCTTGACATTTGCAAAGGCAGTTGTCCTTCGTGAGTATGTCTACGGACAATTTATTCAGGCTAAAATTCATCTAGAATAGTACATATATATACGTCTTTATTGTAGCTACCAATTTGACCTTTTTCATGATCAGTCACAATATCATAATGTAATAAATAAAAATGCGATATAATACAATAAATACTAACAATAATTACTAACAATGATAATATAAACAGTTATCGTAGATTAATAAATTTTACACCGTAGTGAAAATAGGAACTGACGTTTCGGACGTTAGTCCTTCGTCGGAAACGTCAGTTCCTATTTTCACTACGGTGTAAAATTTATTAATCTACGATAACTGTTTCATTAGAAACACCGACGCAGTCCACGCTAGTGTTCACTAGCCATCATCCACATAATAATATAAACATGAAAATATATAAATATTACAGGATTAGATATATATAAATACATTAAAGTACATTAAAGTACGTTATTTAGTAAAGAAAATATATACATAAAATACATTAATTGAAAACTAACTGTTCTCGATCTGTTTTTAAAAAGTGCTACTATAATCAAATTTTTGACTTGCGGTTTTTATGCATGGATTGAAAGACCTTTGATAGTGAAGTGAAAAGTCCCTTTCCTTTTTCAAATATCTTTTTTCCTTCAAAAGATATTGGAGTTTTAAAAATGGCGGCCTTGTTCCTGATGACGTCATATTCTTAATACTTGCCCAGCCTAGGATTACGATGAACTATATCTCAGCCTAATTTCAATCAAAAACAATCAAATATATTGAGCAGCATTATAGTATTCTAGCTGTTCTTCAAAATTAACTATACAAATCAGTTGTCATAGCAACAGCCTCGGTTCCAGGCCAACCCTACCTAAAATTCGAGTTTTTGACATTTGTACCTTTTTAAATATAGGGTATCAAATGAAGCTTGATTAAAATATCTGTTTTAGTCATAGGGAATTGCAAAATGTTGCCAAAAATGTTGTTATGGGCCTGGACACCAGTAAGTTGTCATAGCAACCATAGTTTGTCCTTTTTCATGTTACATGCTTTGAATAAAAGTATACTGCAAAGTTTAAATGACATTCATCAATTACTCTCAGAAATAAACTAACATCTATATTGAAGAAAACTGTGAGTTGAGAATATGACTCATCAAAGTCATTATTAGCATAAACTTCAAATTTGAATATCTCGCGAACTAACAATGCTAACAAGAAATGGTAAACGCTAGTTTTCTTCTTTTGGAAAGTACTTTAACATGTCGTAAGATAGTAACAATTGGAGACATTAAAATTTGATCGTAGTAGCACTTTAAAGATGGTCACACTGCCCATTCATATTTAGATCAATACTCAAACTGCTCCACAGCTTACACCCTCGATAGACATCCCCTCGATAGGAAAAAGGACCCCTGTGCTGTTGCGAGACGAAAACGACGGAAGTCTAACTCAATGTTAATTGCATTCAAGGTGGTTATAGTGTCTATATGTTAGCGTAAAACAAACTTATCACCAAGATAATCAGGAACTAAATTATCAACATTTTTTATATAACTTGATTGTTAAGGCAACTTTCAAGGAGCTCGAAATTTTTTCCGAGAAAATTAACTTGTGATAAACAAATATTTACATCAGTCTTTTTAAAATTAATTCCAAGCACAAAAAATTAAACATCACAATATTTCCATGAGCTGTTTATCTCGCAGACCGAAGCGATGACAGACGACACATTAGCAGTGTACACTCTCCGTGCTTTTCCTTACGAAAGAGTGTCTGTAAGAGTCGAGAATCCGAAAAACTTGGCAAAAAATCCAAAAGAACCCTTTTGAGATTGTCATGAAAACTATTTTCAAAAATAACATTTAAAAGTTCAAGAATTTTTATCCATATTTTTCAAAATCGCACAATATTGTCGAAATTCTGCGCCGATTATACGTGGCACGAAGCAAAACTAAGGCAATTTGATGGCCAGGCTCATTCATATTATGGATTGGTATTTGGGCTAGTGAAGTAATAGTACGAGTTAATGTTTAGCCAAATTTAAAGTGAAAATATCATCAAACTTAAGGAGCCCCAAAACAATACGAGCTCCAAAATTCTGAACTAACTGACTATCACTAACTGTAAGAGTCACTCTAGGAATAACCTTAGCAATAACACTTCATAAACAAGATTCTATATTCGAGTCGCATCCATATTAACCCATCTCACTAGCTTCTCAAGCATTATTTTAGAACATGCAAAGAAATAATACTTAAGAGAATGACATATTGTTAGTCGTGCCTGAGGATCGAGAGGAAGCGTATTTCTCCGGCCTTGTTAGACGTTTACCCCTATACACCAGTAGCTGAGTGAGTGTCAAAAAATATTCTAGTTAGTTAAGGTCATTTATCGCAATCACGTTCACTTTTCCCAGTTCAGCTGGTGGCACATTCTCAAGAGCAAAAGAATTGGTGCGAAATCTTCCTGAACAAGGATTGACGCAGGTACATTTGGAAAACAAGTTTTTGAAATTCTGTCGATAAACTTTAGTGAACACCAAATAGATAAAGAAGTTGTAGGAGCAGCTCGATTCTGCAATGAATGTCAATGAGAAAACCAAATCGTTGAAGGCAGTAGGTTTTAAATGACCAAGGTTTCCAAATAGTAACAGGAAAATGACTACTGTAAAAGGTACATAGCTTAGAAAGAAAAGGCTGACAATAACGGCGGACATTTTGAGGGCATTTTTGTTTTGACGCGCCCTCACACATGAAGTGTTTCCTGCTTGCCCTGGTACTGCAGTTTGTCGGAGCTTGAGAGCGATACGCAAATAGAGGAAAGAGATGATAGGTAATGGGATTCCAAAATTCAGCGCAAAAATAATGGACAAATAAATCTCATAGTGTAGGATTGTTGTAAAACCAATTCTTGTAAACTCAAGGACGCATTTTGTCGAGTCTTCTGTTTTCACAAGCGTAAAAGAAAAAAAATAAGCGGAAAACATGGCCATCGAAAACATCCAGATCCCTGGGATGATGTACTTGAGTTTTTCTCTGCTCAAACCTCCTCTGAATGGATGAACTACAGCGTAGAAGCGATCGAGAGCAATAAACACACAACTGTAAATCGAAACACCCAAAGAAAGTTGTTCCAGGTAAGACAGTAGCTTACAAAGAGCAAGTCCAAAGTCACCGTCAATCAGCCAAATATCTTTGTAGAAGATGATGTCCACGATGTGTCTTGGCACTGCCAATAAAGGAACGAGAAGGTCACTGACCGCCATGTTGGCAATCAGAATATTGGTCGTACTTCTCAGTCTAATGTCTCTACTAGTTGCCCAGACAATAAGCAGGTTACCAGTGAATGAGACTACAAATAGGATGCAGTACATCATTACCTTAACGATCTTTATAGAAACAGTTTCTGGCATGTTTTCGGAAAAAGATGCATTATTGACGACAACCGTTGTATTTAAAGACATGGTTGGAGTAGACAGATGTCCAGTGACGCTGGTCACATTCGAAAAAGCCATCCAAAAATGGTTTTCTTTTCTTTTTGTGTGGATTCTGGATTCTAGAGCCTAAGGTTCTTCTACTTGCCTTTTTATCTGATAAGTAAGAACATGAAACTCAGGCAGCCTTGGCATCCCTAGACTAATAAGTTTAGTCCAGTGTACCTGGTTTTAATGAGCATATGAGTAAATGCACCCGATGAATAATAGATGATCTTAGGTAATATCGAGTACAGATGGTTCTAGGGCCCATACATGACTCGTGTGGCACTCCAATTAAGGACCAATACGAAGAGAAAAAGAATTTAAAAAAGTAAAAAAAAAGGAACAAGAAAAACTAAGAAGACATAACGTAGAAATGATTTTATCTAGGTTTAGAGTGGTGTATTTTGAAATAACATCGAAAGATTTAAAGTTTAAAGTTGACATGAAATTGATGAACATGCATGGAAGTTGTGTCTATATTTGCATTCATGAATATTAAATATAGAAAAAGAGTTCAATACATGCATGAAATATACTGTCTTCTTGAAATAACCAAAGCTCTATGTTTTATTATACACCTATAATTCGAGGCCCAAACATCATTGATATAAAAGTACTCACGTATTAATTTGGCAAAGATAGGTTGAAATCGGAATATTGATCATAAATAATAAAGGCATACAGAATAATTAAGGCAGAAAGAATAATGAATATTTAACATGCTGTAATGAACAATCAGAAGTACTAGATATAAGAATGTAAAGGATGAAAATATAAAGAAAAAGAATCGAAAGGAAAAAAAATAATACCTAAGTAGAAATTTCCCACGACAACTAAACTATTTCTTGAATTAACTGACTGGCTTAATTTTATGTAAGTCTATTTTCCTGTGTATGAGACCATGATTATTAGAAATAAATACTACCACAAAGTCAACCATACACTCGTTATGACGGGATGATGTCGATTCAATCATAAGTAGTATTGATGCCAAGTATTACTAACTAGCAAAGCATGTATGACAAAGTATGACACAACAAAACTCACATCTCATTTTACGGTCCGTACCTTAAGCTATGAACCGAATATTTTATTGACCAATCATAGCGCATGAAATTACCTTGCAATATAATAATACTGAGTACTTGGAACAAGGCTGGTTAACATTCTACACAACGTCACATTGAAGAATTTAGAAAATAACCTCGGTTCTTTGATACAAACTTCCTGTTCATTGAAGAACACTCGATAAGTTAGCTGTTACGAATCCCATGCCCTAGAACATGTTGCTAACACCGTTATATTTTTCTATCTTGCTGGTGTATTAAATACAAAGCGATCTTCAATTTTTTCTCAGTTATGGTAATTTGAGTCTATGCTATTTACCAAATTAGATAAAATAATGTGTTGTTGTTCTGCAAACCTCTCAATTAATCTTCAGACTGGCTGACGTAACATAAAAATAACCTTGAAAGTCTATTATTTTTTCTATTCAAATGATAATGGACGTTAACTACAAATAGCTTCTTCAGTTTAATGTAATAATTATGGCCCTTGGGGGCGAGCTAGCTCTAACAGCTGCTTCTGTCCCTATCCGGGGAATCCCGGGTGATGTGAGGACTTTGCTCATCTCAGACATGAAAGTCCCCATTTTCCTCACCTATGATTTTTTGTGTCTAGAAAAGATTCCAGTACAACCCAGTTAAAATCAGGACCATGCAAGATATGTCAAAAGTTAGCGGCTTGGAATAGCATAATGTAAGTAAGTCCGTGAACTTAAGTCCCCACTATCCCTCTACCCCAGGGACAAAAAATATCTGCGAAATCCCTCGTATCAGGGAGGTTAAGCGGGGTAGTTGGGGACAGGTGCGGTTTTAACACTTTTTTCATTTTACATAATACGATATTGAAATGGATGGTTGATCATATAGTGTCCCTTGAAATTCAGGGTGCAACTCAGCTCCTTCGCATAATATGCCAGCACCCCACCCTACCAAACCACGGGAACCCCAATAGCAGATGGTTAAAGATAGTCTTTCAGTATTCATATCAATATCTTTATTATTTCACTTCCTTTAACCATAGTGCATCTTTTGTTTTATTCTTTCTGTTCTGTTGGCACCCTTGTCGATAATTACGAAGTAATTATAATTAATATTGATCAAGAATGGAATGTAGACTCTACCACTTATAGTGTGATCATTAATCCAAAAACAGCCAAACACCTCATAACTGATCACCTGGGAAGATCGTCTGTCCTCTACCAAACTTCCTTCTCAACTGACAAACTGGTAAGTCCATTTTATATGTAGTATATAAACTAGTTTTGTATATAACTTGATTGTTAAGGCAACTTTCCAGGAGCTCGAAATTTTTTCCGAGGAAATTAACTTGTGATAAACAAATATTTACATCAGTCTTTTGAAAATTAATTCCAAGCAAAAAAAAACATCACAATATTTCCATGAGCTGTTTATCTCGCAGACCGAAGCGATGACAGACGACACATTAGCAGTGTACACTCTCCGTGCTTTTCCTTACGAAAGAGTGTCTGTAAGAGTCGAGAATCCAGCGAACTTTGCAAAAAATCCAAAAGAACCCCTCGAGATTGTCATAAAAACTTTTTTTTTAATAACATTTAAGAGTTCAAGAACTTTTATCAATTTGTTTCAAAATTGAAAAAGACATCCAAAAACCGTTTTTCTTTTCTTTTCTTCTTTTTTCTTTTCTTTTCGTGCGGATTCTAGAGCCTAAAGTTCTTCTACTTGCCTGATTATACGTGGCACGAAGCAAAACTAAGGCAGTTTTGAAGGCCGGGCTCAATCATATTATGGATTGGTATTTTGGCAAGTGAAGTAATAGTACGAGTAAATGTTTAGCCAAATTTAAAGTGAAAATATCATCAAACTTAAGGAGCCCCAAAACAATACGAGCTCCAAAATCCTGAACTAACTGACTATCACTAACTGTAAGAGTCACTCTAGGAATAACCTTAGGAATAACACTTCATAAACAAGATTCTATATTCGAGTCGCATCCATATTAACACATCTCACTGGCTTCTCAAGCATTATTTTAGAACATGCAAAGAAATAATACTTAAGAAAATGACATATTGTTAGTCGTGCCTTAGGAACGAGAGGAAGCGTATTTCTCCGTCCTTGTTAGACGTTTCCTCTATACACCAGTAGCTGAGTGAGTGTTATACAATATTCTAGTTAAATAAGGTCATTTATCGCAATCACGTTGACATCTCCGAGTTCAACTGGTGGCACATTCTCAAGAGCAAAAGAATTGGTGCGAAATCTTCCTGAACAAGGATTGACACAGGTACAAGTTTTTGAAATTCTTTCGATAAACTTTAGTGAACACCAAATAGATGAAGAAGTTGTAGGAGCAACTCGATTCTGCAATGAAAACCACTGAAAAACGTAAATCGTTCAATGCAGTCGGTGATAGGTTATCAAGTTTTCCATCTAAAACATATAGAAATAAACTTATTGTTACAGGCAACCACCTAAGGAAGAAAAGGCTGACAATAACGGCGGACAATTTAAGGGCATTCTTGTTTTGACGCTCCCTCACAGATAAAGTATTTCCTGCCTGTCCTGGTACTACAGTTCGTCGGAGCTTGAGAGCGATACGAAAGTAAAGGAACAAGATCATAAGTAATGGGATTCCAACATTCAGCGCAAAATTAATGGAAAAATAAATCCTTAAATGTAGGGTTCTTGTAAAACCAATTCTTGTAAAATCCTGGATACATTTTGTCGAGTCTCTTGTCTTTACAAGAGTAAAAGTAACAAAATAATGGGATAATGTGGCCATCGGAAACATCCAGATCCCTGGGATGATGTACTTGAGTTTTCCTCTGCTCAAACCTCCTCTGAGTGGATGAACTACAGCGTAAAAGCGATCAACAGCAATAAACAAACAACTGTAAATCGAAACAGCCACAGAAACGTCTTGCAGATAAGGTGCAAGCTTACAAAGAGCAAGTCCAAAGTCACCGTCAATCAGCCAAAAATTGTTGTAGAAAATAATATATACGATATGTTTTGGCATCGAGAATAAAGGAACAAGAAGATCACTGACCGCCATGTTGGCAATCAGAATATTGGTCGTACTTCTGAGTCGAATGTCTCTACTTGTTGCCCAGACAATAAGCAGGTTACCAGTAAATGAGACTACAAATAGGATGCAGTACATCATTACCTTAACGATCTTTAAAGGAACAGTTTCTTGCATGTTTTCGGAAAAAGACGCATTATTGACGACAACCGTTGTATTTAAAGACATGGTGGGAGTAGAGAGATGTCCAGCGACGCTGGTCACATTTGAAAAAGGAATCCAAAAATGTTTTTCTTTTCTTTTCGTGTGGATTCTAGAGCCTAAAGTTCTTCTACTTGCCTTTTTATCTGATAAGTAAGAACATGAAACTCGGGCAGCCTTGGCATCCCTAGACTAATAAGTTTAGTCCAGTGTACCTGGTTTTAATGAGCTTATGAGTAACTTCACCCGATGAATAATAGATGATCTTAGGTAATGTCGAGTAGAGATGGTTCTAGGGCCCAAACATGACTCGTGTGGCACTCCAAGGACCAATACGAAGAGAAAAAGAGTTTTAAAAAAAGTAAAAAGAAGGAACAAGTAAAATGAATAAACATGACGTAGAAATGATTTTATCCAGTCTTAAAGTGGTGTATTTTGAAATAACATCGAATGAGTAAGGTTGTGTAAGGTTGACATGAAACTGATGGACATGGAAGTTCTGTCTATTTTCATTCATAAATATTCAATATAGAAAAGAAGTTCAATACATGAAATAAACCTCTTGAAATACTCAAAGCTCTACGTTTTCTACACACCTATGATTCGAGGGCCAAACGGCATAATAGTTATAAAAGCACTAAAATTTTGATATTGGGATGAAGGCGTAAAACTCCTTGAAAACTTTTGGAATTTGAAATCCATTTTTCAAGTTCACTTGAAAAGTTCCTGAAAAAATTCTAAGATGGTCATTGATAACACCTTGCGATTTGCAAATGCAGTTCTTTCTCAATAGAACGCCCAGGGAGAATTACTTTCCATTTTCCCTATTTATCCCAAACAGCACATACATTTAAAGACCAATTAGTTTGTTAGTAACAGGCACCAATTAATAGATTTTCAACCTGAAGAAAAGTGATCAAACATTCGGAGCCCCAACACAATACGAGCTCTAAAATTCTGAACTAACCGTCTGTCACTAACTGCAACAGTCACTAGGAATAACCTTAGCAGATGAATCAGCAAAACATGTCACCGGCTTCCCAAGGATTAAGTTAAAACAAAGAAATAATATTTAAGAGAATGACATATTGTTAGTTGTGCCTGAGGAACGAGAGGAAGCGTATTTCTCCGGCCTTGTTAGACGTTTACCCCTATACACCAGTAGCTGAGTGAGTGTCAAACAATATTCTAGTTAAATAAGGTCATTTATCGCAATCACGTTCACTTTTCCCAGTTCAACTGGTGGCACATTCTCAAGAGCAAAAGAATTGGTGCGAAATCTTCCTGAACAAGGATTGACGCAGGTACATTTGGAAAAAAAGTTTTTGAAATTCTGTCGATAAACTTTAGTGAACCCCAAATAGATGAAGAAGTTGTAACAGGAGCTCGATTCTCCAATGAAAACCACTGAGAAACGTAAATCGTTTAAGGCAGTCAGTGATAAGTTATCAAGGTTTTCAAAAAAGAACAGGAAAGTGACCACTGTAAAAGGTAAAAAGCTTAGAAAGAAAAGGCTGACAATTACTGCAGACATCTTGAGGGCATTCTTGTTTTGACGCTCCCTCACAGATGAAGTGTTTCCTGCTTGCCCTGGTACTGCAGTTCGTTGGAGCTTGAGACTGATACGTAAGTAGAGGAAAGAGATGATAGGTAATGGCATTCCAACATTCAGCACAAAAAAAATGGAAAAATGAATCCTATAGTGTAGGATTGTTGTAACACCAATTCTTGTAAAATCCTGGACGCATTTTGTCGAGTCTCCTGCTTTCACAAGGGTAAAAGTAACAAAATATACGGAAAACATGGCCATTGAAAACATCCAGATCCCTGGGATGATATACTTGAGTTTTGCTCTGCTCAAACCTCCTCTGAATGGATGAACTACAGCGTAGAAGCGATCGAGAGCAATAAACAAACAACTGTAAATCGAAACACCCAAAGAAACGTCTTGCAGGAAAGGTGCTACCTTACAAAGAGCAAGTCCAAAGTCACCCTCAATCAGCCAATTATTGTTATAGAAGATGATGTCCACGATATGTCTTGGCATCGAGAATAAAGGAATGAGAAGATCACTGACCGCCATGTTGGCAATCAGAATATTGGTCGTACTTCTCAGTCGAATGTCTCTACTTGTTGCCCAGACAATAAGCAGGTTACCAATGAATGAGACTACAAGAAGGATGCAGTACATCATTACCTTAACGATCTTTTTAGGAACAGTTTCTTGCATGTTTTCGGAAAAAGACGCATTATTGAGGACAACAGTTGTATTTAAAGACATGGTTGGAGTAGAGAAATGTCCAGTGACGCTGGTCACATTCGGAAGTGCCACCCAAAAATGTTTTTCTTTTCTTTTCTTCTTTTTTCTTTCCTTTTCGTGCGGATTCTAGAGCCTAAAGTTCTTCTACTTGCCTTTTTATCTGATAAGTAAGAACATGAATCTCAGGCAGCCTTGGCATCCCTAGACTAATAAGTTTAGTCCAGTGTACCTGGTTTTAATGAGCATATGAGTAACTTCACCCGATGAATAATAGATGATCTTAGGTAATGTCGAGTACAGATGGTTCTAGGGCCCTTACATGACTCGTGTGGCACTCCAATTAAGGACCAATACGAAGAGAAAAAGAATTTAAAAAAGTAAAAAAAAAGGAACAAGAAAAACTAAGAAGACATAACGTAGAAATGATTTTATCTAGGTTTAGAGTGGTGTATTTTGAAATAACATCGAAAAATTTAAAGTTTAAAGTTGACATGAAACTGATGGACATGGAAGTTCTGTCTATTTTCATTCATGAATATTCACTATAGAAAAGAAGTTCAATACACTAAATAAACCTCTTGAAATACTCAAAGCTCTACGTTTTCTACACACCTATAATTCGAGGACCAAACATAATAGTTATAAAAGCACTAAAGTTTTAATATTGGGATGAAGGCGTAAAACTCCTTGAAAACTCTTGGAAATTGAAATCCATTTTTCAAGTTCACTTGAAAAGTTCCTGATGAAATTCTAAGATGGTCATTGATAACACCTTGCGATTTGAAAATGCAGTTCTTTCTCAAAAGAACGCCCAGGGAGAATTACTTTCCATTTTCCCTATTTATCCCAAACAGCACATACATTTAAAGACCAATAAGGTTGTTAGTAACAGACACTAATTAACAGATTTTAAACCTGAAGAAAAGTGATCAAACATTCGGAGCCCCAACACAATACGAGCTCTAAAATTCTGAACTAACCGGCTGTCAAATGGCAACAATCACTAGGAATAACCTTATCAACTGAATGAAACTTCATAAACAAGATTCTTTGTTGGAGTGGCACCAATAATCAGTATAACTGGTCACCGGCTTCTCAAGCATTACGTTAGAAAAAAGAAATATTACTTAAGAGAATGACATGTTGTTAGTTGTGCCTGAGGATCGAGAGGAAGCTTATTTCTCCGGCCTTGTTAGACGTTTACCCCTATACACCAGTAGCTGAGTGAGTGTCATACAATATTCTAGTTAATTAATGTCATTTATCGCAATCACGTTCACTTTTCCCAGTTCAACTGGTGGCACATTCTCAAGAGCAAAAGAATTGGTGCGGAATCTTCCTGAACAAGGATTGACGCAGGTACATTTGGAAAACAAGTTTTTGAAATTCTGACGATAAACTTTAGTGAACATCAAATACATGAAGAAGTTGTAGGAGCAACTCGATTCTGCAATGAAAATCACTGAGAAAAACAAATCGTTGAAGGCAGTAGGTTTTAAATGACCAAGGTTTCCAAAATGCAACAGGAAAACCACCACTGTAATAGGTACAAAGCTTAGGTATAAAAGGCTGATAATAACAGCGGACATCTTGACGGCATTCCTGTTTTGACGCTCCCTCACAGAAGAAGTGTTTCCTGCTTGCCCTGGTACTACAGTTTGTCGGAGCTTGAGACCGATACGTAAATAGAGGAAAGAGATGATAGGTAATGGGATTCCAAAACTTAGAGCAACTATCATATAATTATAAATTCTTGAGTGTAGGATTGTTGTAACACCAATTCTTGTTAACTCAAGGACGCATTTTGTCGAGTCTCCTGTTTTCACAAGCGTAAAAGTAACAAAATGTACGGAAAACATGGCCATCGAAAACATCCAGATCCCTGGGATGATGTACTTGAGTTTTCCTCTGCTCAAACCTCCTCTGAATGGATGAACTACAGCGTAGAAGCGATCGAGAGCAATAAACACACAACTGTAAATCGAAACACCCAAAGAAACGTCTTGCAGGTAATGTGCTAGCTTACAAAGAGCAAGTCCAAAGTCACCGTCAATCAGCCAAATATTGTCGTAGAATATGATATATACGATGTGTCTTGGTGCCGCCAATAAAGGAACGAGAAGATCACTGACCGCCATGTTGGCAATCAGAATATTGGTCGTACTTCTCAGTCGAATGTCTCTACTTGTTGCCCAGACAATAAGCAGGTTACCAGTGAATGAGACTACAAGTAGGATACAGTACATCATTACCTTAATAATCTTTTTAGGAAGAGTGTCTTGAAATTCGGAAAAAGTCGCATTAGCCATGAGAACCGTTGTATTTAAAGACATGGTGGGAGTAGAGAGATGCCCAGTGACGCTGGTTACATTTGAAAGTGCCATTCAAAAATCGTTTCCTTTTCTTTTCTTCTCGTATGGAATCTTGATTCTAGTAAAAGTTACGGGCCTGAAAGTTGCTTCAGGATCACCTAAAGTTCTTCTCCTTACCTTTTTTCCGCTAAGTAAGAACATAAAAGTCGGGCAGCCTTGGCATCCCCAGACGGATAAACTTAAAGACTAGTGCACCTGGTTCCTATGAGCATGACGTAGATAGTGGTGTAGGTAAAACAAGTTCGAAGTTTAAACTGCCAGTTGGACATGATGTGGACATGGGTATAGTCATGACTATTGACTTGAATCAGTCATGAATATTCGATACAGAAAAGAAGTTCAATACATGAAATAAACCTCTTGAAATACCCAAAGCTGTACGTTTTCTACACACCTGTAATTCGAGGGCCAAACATAATAGTTATAAAAGCACTAAAGTTTTAATATTGCAATGAAGGCGTAAAACTCCTTGAAAAGTCCTAGAATTTGAAACGATTTTTTAAATGCACTTGAAAAGTCCCTGAAAAAGTCTAAGATGGTCATTGATAACTCCTTGACATTTGCAAAGGCAGTTGTCCTTCGTGAGTATGGCTACGGACAATTTATGCAGGCTAAAATTCATCTTGAATAGTACATATATATACGTCTTTATTGTAGCTACCAATTTGACCTTTTTCATGATCAGTCACAATATCATAATGTAATAAATAAAAATGCGATATAATACAATAAATACTAACAATAATTACTAACAATAATAATGTAAACATGAAAATATATAAATATTACAGGATTAGATATATATAATTAATTTAAGTACATTAAAGTACATTATTTAGTAAAGAAAATATATACATTAAATGCATTTATTTAATTGAAAACTAACTGTTCTCGATCTGTTTTTAAAAAGTGCTACTATAATCAAATTTTTGACTTGCGATTTTTATGTATGGATTGAAAGACCTTTGATAGTGAAGTGAAACGTCGCTTTCCTTTTTCAAATATCTTTTTTCCTTCAAAAGATATTGGAGTTTTAAAAATGGCGGCCTTGTTCCTGATGACGTCATATTCTCAATACTTGCCCAGCCTAGGATTACGATCAACTATATCTTAGCCTAATTTCAATCAAAAACAATCAAATTGAGCAGCATTATAGTATTCTAGCTGTTCTTCAAAATTAACTATACAAATCAGTTGTCATAGCAACAGCCTCGGTTCCAGGCCAACCCTACCTAAAATTCGAGTTTTTGACATTTGTACCTTTTTAAATATAGGGTATCAAATGAAGCTTGATTAAAATATCTGTTTTAGTCATAGGGAATTGCAAAATGTTGCCAAAAATGTTGTTATGGGCCTGGACACCATGAAGTTGTCATAGCAACCATAGTTTGTCCTTTTTCATGTTACATGCTTTGAATAAAAGTATACTGCAAAGTTTAAATGACATTCATCAATAACTCTCAGAAATAAACTAACATCTATATTGAAGAAAACTGTGAGTTGAGAATATGACTCATCAAAGTCATTATTAGCATAAACTTCAAATTTGAATATCTCGCGAACTAACAATGCTAACAAGAAATGGTAAACGCTAGTTTTCTTCTTTTGGAAAGTACTTTAACATGTCGTAAGATAGTAACAATTGGAGACATTAAAATTTGATCGTAGTAGCACTTTAAAGATGGTCACACTGCCCATTCATATTTAGATCAATACTCAAACTGCTCCACAGCTTACACCCTCGATAGACATCCCCTCGATAGGAAAAAGGACCCCTGTGCTGTTGCGAGACGAAAACGACGGAAGTCTAACTCAATGTTAATTGCATTCAAGGTGGTTATAGTGCTCGTTAGCATAAGGTTTAAACTCAAGAAAAATACAAACTGAACCCAAAACTTAAAAGATCTCATTGATATAAGTAATCTACGAATTTTTTAGCTCTTTACATGCAATACTTTTTGAGATATCAGCTTCCAAAGTTACTGGGTGGCAAAAACGCTAATAAACCCATACATTATCTGTAAAATTTAAAGATTTTGAAAACCGGTTCACGAAAAATATATTTCATGTGTCAAGCTAACATTTTAAAAATAACCTAATTTTATCACGCTCTTTCAATATTCAAAACAGGTTTGGTGTAAATTTGGCTAAAAAGTGAAATCCATATGCTAATAAAGCGAAGATCGGTCAATACATCTCACCGGCTTCTCAGTAAAGCATTATTGTATAACATGCAAAGAAATAATACCTGAGAGAATGACATATTGGTAGTCGTGCCTTAGGAACGAGAGGAAGCGTATTTCACCGGCCTTGTTAGACGTTTCCCCTAAACACCAGTAGCTGAGTGAGTGTCATACAATATTCTAGTTAAATAAAGTCATTTATCGCATTCAAGTTCACTTTTCCCAGTTCAACTGGTGGCACATTCTCAAGAGCAAAAGAATTGGTGCGAAATCTTCCTGAACAAGGATTGACGCAGGTACATTTGGAAAACAAGTTTTTGAAATTCTGTCGATAAACTTTAGTGAACACCAAATAGATAAAGAAGTTGTAACAACAGCTCGATTCTCCAATGAAAACCACTGTGAAAAACAAATCGTTGAAGGCAGTCAGTGATAAGTTATCAAGGTTTTCAAAAAAGAACAGGAAAGTGACCACTGTAAAAGGTAAAAAGCTTAGAAAGAAAAGGCTGACAATTACTGCAGACATTTTCAGTGCATTCTTGTTTTGACGCGCCCTCACAGATGAAGTGTTTCCTGCTTGCCCTGGTACTGCAATTTGTCGGAGCTTGAGACCGATACGTAAGTAGAGGAAAGAGATGATAGGTAATGGGATTCCAAAATTCAGCGCAAACAAAATGGAAAAATAAATCCTATAGTGTAGGATTGTTGTAAAACCAATTCTTGTCAAATCCTGGACGCATTTTGTCGAGTCTCCTACTTTCTGAAGGGTAAAAGTAAAAAAGATATACGGAAACCATTGCCATCGAAAATATCCAGATCCCTGGGATGATGTACTTGAGTTTTCCTCTGCTCAAACCTCCTCTGAGTGGATGAACTACAGCGTAGAAGCGATCGAGAGCAATAAATACACAGCTGTTAATCGAAACACCCAAAGAAACGTCTTGCAGGTAATGTGCAAGCTTACAAAGAGCAAGTCCAAAGTCACCGTCAATCAGCCAAATATTGTTGTAGAATATGATATAAACGATGTGTCTTGGTGCCGCCAATAAAGGAACGAGAAGATCACTGACCGCCATGTTGGAAATCAGAATATTGGTGGTACTTCTCAGTCGAATGTCTCTACTTGTTGCCCAGACAATAAGCAGGTTACCAGTGAATGAGACCACAAGAAGGATACAGTACATCATTACCTTAATAATGTTTTTAGGAAGAGTGTCTTGAAATTCGGAAAAAGTCGCATTAGCCATGAGAACCGTTGTATTTAAAGACATGTTGGGAGTAGAGAGATGCCCAGTGACGCTGGTTACATTTGAAAGTGCCATTGAAAAATCGTTTCCTTTTCGTTTCTTCTCGTATGGATTCTTGATTCTAGTAAAAGTTACCGGCCTGAATGTGGCTTCAGGATCACCTAAAGTTCTTCTCCTTACCTTTTTTCCGCTAAGTAAGAACATAAAAGTCGGGCAGCCTTGGCATCCCCAGACGGATAAACTTAAAGACTAGTGCACCTGGTTCCTATGAGCATGACGTAGATAGTGGTGTAGGTAAAACAAGTTCGAAGTTTAAACTGTCAGTTGGACATGATGTGGACATGGGTATAGTCATGACTATTGACTTGAATCAGTCATGAATATTCAATATAGAAAAGAAGTTCAATACATGAAATAAACCTCTTGAAATACTCAAAGCTGTACGTTTTCTACACACCTGTAATTCGAGGGCCAAACAAAATAGTTTTAAAAGCACTAAAGTTTTAATATTGAAATGAAAGCGTAAAACTCCTTGAAAAGTCCTAGAATTTGAAACGATTTTTTAAATGCACTTGAAAAGTCCCTGAAAAAGTCTAAGATGGTCATTGATAACTCCTTGACATTTGCAAAGGCAGTTGTCCTTCGTGAGTATGTCTACGGACAATTTATGCAGGCTAAAATTCATCTTGAATAGTACATATATATACATCTTTATTGTAGCTACCAATTTGACCTTTTTCATGATCAGTCACAATATCATAATGTAATAAATAAAAATACGATATAATACAATAAATAATAACAATAATTACTAACGATAATAATATAAACAGTTATCGTAGATTAATAAATTTTACACCGTAGTGAAAATAGGAACTGACGTTTCGGACGTTAGTCCTTCGTCGGAAACGTCAGTTCCTATTTTCACTACGGTGTAAAATTTATTAATCTACGATAACTGTTTCATTAGAAACACCGACGCAGTCCACGCTAGTGTTCACTAGCCATCATCCACATAATAATATAAACATGAAAATATATAAATATTACAGGATTAGATATATATAAATACATTAAAGTACATTAAAGTACGTTAATTAGTAAAGAAAATATATACATTAAATACATTAATTGAAAACTAACTGTTCTCGATCTGTTTTTAAAAAGTGCTACTATAATCAAATTTTTGACTTGCGGTTTTTATGCATGGATTGAAAGACCTTTGATAGTGAAGTGAAACGTCGCTTTCCTTTTTCAAATATCTTTTTTCCTTCAAAAGATATTGGAGTTTTAAAAATGGCGGCCTTGTTCCTGATGACGTCATATTCTCAATACTTGCCCAGCCTAGGATTACGATGAACTATATCTGAGCCTAATTTCAATCAAAAACAATCAAATTTAGCAGCTTTATAGTATTCTAGCTGTTCTTCAAAATTAACTATACAAATCAGTTGTCGTAGCAACAGCCTTGGTTCCAGGCCAACCCTACCTAAAATTCGAGTTTTTGACATTTGTATCTTTTTAAAGATAGGGTATCAAATGAAGCTTGATTAAAATATCTGTTTCAGTCATAGGGAATTGCAAAATGTTGCCAAAAATATTGTTATGGGCCTGGACACCATGAAGTTGTCATAGCAACCATAGTTTGTCCTTTTTCATGTTACATGCTTTGAATAAAAGTATACTGCAAAGTTTAAATGACATTCATCAAATACTCTCAGAAATAAACTAACATCTATATTGAAGAAAACTGTGAGTTGAGAATATGACTCATCAAAGTCATTATTTGCATAAACTTCAAATTTGAATATCTCGCGAACTAACAATGCTAACAAGAAATGGTAAACGCTAGTTTTCTTCTTTTGGAAAGTACTTTAACATGTCGTAAAATAGTAACAATTGCAGACATTAAAATTTGATCGTAGTAGCACTTTAAAGATGGTCACACTGCCATTCATATTTAGATCAATACTCAAACTGCTCCACAACTTACACCCTCGATAGACATCCCCTCGATAGGAAAAAGGACCCCTGTGCTGTTGCGAGACGAAAACGACGGAAGTCTAACTCAATGTTAATTGCATTCAAGGTGGTTCTAGTGTCTATATGTTAGCGTAAAACAAACTTATCACCAAGATAATCAGGAACTAAATTATCATCATTTTTCATATAACTTGATTGTTAAGGCAACTTTTCAGGAGCTCGAAATTTTTTCCGAGAAAATTAACTTGTGATAAACAAATATTTACATCAGTCTTTTGAAAATTAATTCCAAGCATAAAAAAACATCAGAATATTTCCATGAGCTGTTTATCTCGCAGACCGAAGCTATGACAGACGACACATTAGCAGTGTACACTCTCCGTGCTTTTCCTTACGAAAGAGTGTCTGTAAGAGTCGAGAATCCGGCGAACTTTGCAAAAAATCCAAAAGAACCCCTCGAGATTGTCATGAAAACTATTTTCAAAAATAACATTTAAAAGTTCAAGAACTTTTATCAATTTTTTTCAAAACCGCACAGTATTGTCGAAATTCTGCGCCAATTAGACCCTTTGGCCGATTATACGTGGCACGAAGCAAAACTAAGACAGCTTTGAAGGCCGGGCTCAATCATATTATGGATTGGTATTTGGGCTAGTGAAGTAATATAATAGTACGAGTAAATGTTTAGCCAAATTTAAAGTGAAAATATCATCAAACTTAAGGAGCCCCAAAACAATACGAGCTCCAAAATTCTGACCAAACTGACTATCACGAACTGTAAGAGTCACTCTAGGAATAACCTTAGAAATAACACTTCATAAACAAGATTCTATATTCGAGTAGCATCCATATTAACACATCTCACCGGCTTCTCAAGCATTATTTTAGAACATGCAAAGAAATAATACTTAAGAAAATAACATATTTTTAGTCGTGCCTTAGGAAGGAGAGGAAGTTGATTTCTCCGGCCTTGTTAGACGTTTCCCCCTATACACCAGTAGCTTAGTGAGTGTCATACAATATTCTAGTTAAATAAGTTCATTTATCGCAATCACGTTGACATCTCCGAGTTCAACTGGTGGTACATTCTCAAGAGCTAAAGAATTGGTGCGAAATCTTCCTGAACAAGGATTCACGCAGGTACATTTGGAAAACAAGTTTTTGAAATTCTGTCGATAAACTTGAACACCAAATAGATGAAGACGTTGTAGGAGCAACTCGATTCTGAAATGAAAATCCCTGAGAAAAACAAATCGTTGAAGGCAGTCGGTGATAAGTTATCAAGGTTTCCAAAATGCAACAGGAAAACCACCACTGTAATAGGTACAAAGCTTAGGTATAAAAGGCTGATAATAACGGCGGACATCTTGACGGCATTTCTGTTTTGACGCTCCCTCACAGATGAAGTGTTTCCTGCTTGTCCTGGTACTACAGTTCGTCGGAGCTTCAGAGCGATACGCAAGTAGAGGAAAGAGATGATAGGTAATGGGATTCCAACATTTAGGGCAATTATTATTAGATGATAAATTCTTGTGTGTAGGATTGTTGTTACACCAATTCTTGTAAAGTCAAAGACGCATTTTGTCGAGTCTCCTGTTTTCACAAGCGTAAAAGTAACAAAATAATGGGATAACGTGGCCATCGAAAACATCCAAATCCCTGGGATGATGTACTTGAGTTTTCCTCTGCTCAAACCTCCTCTGAATGGATGAACTACAGCGTAGAAGCGATCGAGAGCAATAAACACACAGCTGTAAATCGAAACAGCCAAAGAAACGTCTTGCAGATAATGTGCTAGCTTACAAAGAGCAAGTCCAAAGTCACCGTCAATCAGCCAAATATCTTTGTAGAAGATGATATATACGATATGTCTTGGCATCGAGAATAAAGGAACGAGAAGGTCACTGACCGCCATGTTGGCAATCAGAATATTGGTCGTGTTTCTGAGTCGAATGTCTCTACTTGTTGCCCAGACAATAAGCAGGTTACCAGTAAATGAGACTACAAGAAGGATGCAGTACATCATTACCTTAACGATCTTTTTAGGAAGAGTGTCTGGCATGTTTTCGGAAAAAGACGCATTATTGAGGAAAACCGTTGTATTTAAAGACATGGTGAGAGTAGAGTGAGGTCCAGTGACGCTGATCACATTCGGAAGTGCCACACAAAAATGTTTTTCTTTTCTTTTCTTCTTTTTTTTTTTTCTTTTCGTGCGGATTCTAGAACCTAAAGTTGTTCTACTTGCCTTTATATCTGATAAGTAAGAACATGAAACTCGGGCAGCCTTGGCATCCCTTGACTAATAATTTCACCCGATAAATAATAGATGATCTTAGGTAATGTCGAGTACAGATGGTTCTAGGGCCCATACATGACTCGTGTGGCACTCCAATTAATGCGAAGAGAAGAAGAGTTAAAAAAAGTAAAAAAAAAAGGAACAAGAAAAACTAAGAAGACATAACGTAGAAATGATTTTATCTAGGTTTAGAGTGGTGTAATTTGAAATTACATCGAAAGATTTAAAGTTTAAAGTTGACATGAAATTGATGAACATGCATGGAAGTTGTGTCTATATTTGTATTCATGAATATTAAATATAGAAAAAGAGTTCAATACATGCATGAAATATACTGTCTTCTTGAAATAAAAAACAGCTCTATGTTTATTTATACACCTATAATTCGATAATGTAATATGATAATATATTTGATATAAGATATAAGATTTGACATAAAATTAGGTAATTACGAGTGGAGATGGCTAGAGGGCCCAAGCATGACCCATGTGGTACTCCATATACCAATGGGGAAAAAGTGGGCATGCTAAATATAATTGATTTAATCATCAATTGGGCTCTGCCTATTATCTTGAATCATTCTTGAATATTCAAAAAGAGTTCAATACATGCAATGAAATATAACTAATGACTGAAATAACCAAAGATCTATGTTTTTTATACACCTATAATTCGAGGCCCAAACATCATTGATATAAAAGTACTAAAGTATTAATTTGGCAAAGATAGGTAAAAAACGGAATATTGATCATAAATAATAAAGGCAGAAAGAATAATGAATATTTAACATGTTGTAATGAACAATCAGAAGTACTAGATATAAGAATGTAAAGGATGGAAATATAAAGAAAAAGAATCGAAAGGACAAAAAAATAATACCTCAGTAGAAATTTCCCACGACAACTAAACTATTTCTTGAATTAACTGACTGGCTTAATTTTATGTAAGTCTATTTTCCTGTGTATGAGACCATGATTATTAGAAATTAATACTACCACAAAGTCAACCATACACTCGTTACGACGGGATGATGTCGATTCAATCATAAGTAGTATTGATGCCAAGTATCACTAACTAGCAAAGCATGTATGACAAAGTATGACACAACAAAACTCACATCTCATTTTACGGTCCGTACCTTAAGCTATGAACCGAATATTTTATTGACCAATCATAGCGCATGAAATTACCTTGCAATATAATAATACTGAGTACTTGGAACAAGGCTGGTTAACGTTCTACACAACGTCACATTGAAGAATTTAGAAAATAACCTCGTTTCTTTGACACAAACTTCCTGTTCATTGAAGAACACTCAATAAGAAATAAGAAAAACACGTCTAAGCTTGTTATTCTTATGCTGTACAACTGCCAATGTGTTTGTGTATATTTGTTTACAGCCAAAGTTATTTTTCATGCAGAATTCTGCATTTATACAAACTTTTTGATTATAAGACTCTCGTTCCCGTGGCAACTGGGGCCTCAATAACTTTGTACTTTACAGCATTTTAAAAGTATTCACAACACAACTTTTTGAAATATTCGTATTACGGAATAAGAACTGGTAAGTTGCGTAACAACCTCTCTGATGAGTGACTCAAATTCAGAAAAGAGGCGGGGTAATGAAAATTTGATTGACAGCTAACAGTAAAGGTTCATGTGCAGGTTAGTTTTCTCAGGACTAAAACGCGGTCAAAAATTGATTTTGGCATAGTTAGCTGTTACGAATCCCATGTCCTAGAACATGTTGCTAACACCCTTATATTTTTCTATCTTGCTGGGCTATTAAATACAAAGCGATCTTCAATTTTTTCTCAGTTATGGTAATTTGAGTCTATCCTATTTAAAAACATCTTAAGACGAAATTAGATAAAAAAATGTGTTCTTGTTCTGCAAACCTCTCAATTATTCTTCAGACTGGCTGCCGTAACATAAAAATAACCTTCAAAGTCTAGTATTTTTTCTATTCAAATGATAATGGACGTTCATTACAAATAGCTTCTTCAGTTCAGTTTAATAATTATGGCCCTTGGGGGCGAGCTAGCTCTAACAGCTGCTTCTGTCCCTATCCGGGGAATCCCGGGTGATGTGAGGACTTTGCTCATCTCAGACATGAAAGTCCCCATTTTCCTCACCTATGATTTTTTTTGTCTAGAAAAGATTCCAGTAGAACCCAGTTAAAATCAGGACCATGCAAGCAATGTCAAAACTTAGCGGCTTGGAATAGCATAATGTAAGTAAGTCAGTGAACTTAAGTCCCCACTATCCCTCTACCCCAGGGACAAAAAATATCGAGCAAAATCCCTCGTATCAGGGAGGTTAAGCGGGGTAGTTGGGGACAGGTGCGGTTTTAACACTTTTTTCATTTTACATAATACGATATTGAAAATGGTTGATCATATAGTGTCCCTTGAAATTCAGGGTGCAACGCAGCTCCTTCGCATAATATGCCAGCGCCCCACCCCACCAAACCACGGGAACCCCAATAGCAGATGGTTAAAGATAGTCTTTCAGTATTCATATCAATATCTTTATTATTTCACTTCCTTTAACCATAGTGTATCTTTTGTTTTATTCTTTCTGTTCTGTTGACACTCTTGTCGATAATTACAAAGTAATTATTGTTAATATTGATAAAGAATGGAATGTAGACTCTACCACTTATAGTGTGATCATTAATCCAAAAACAGCCAAACACCTCATAACTGATCACCCGGGAAGATCGTCTGTCCTCTACCCAACTTCCTTCTCAACTGACAAACTGGTAAGTTCATTTTATATGTAGTATATAAACTAGTTTTGTATATAACTTGATTGTTAAGGCAACTTTCAAGGAGCTCGAAATTTTTTCCGAGAAAATTAACTTGTGATAAACAAATATTTACATCAGTCTTTTTAAAATTAATTCCAAGCACAAAAAATTAAACATTAGAATATTTCCATGAGCTGTTTATCTCGCAGACCGAAGCTATGACAGACGACACATTAGCAGTGTACACTCTCCGTGCTTTTCCTTACGAAAGAGTGTCTGTAAGAGTCGAGAATCCGGCGAACTTTGCAAAAAAAACATGGAAACTATTTTCAAAAATAACATTTAAAAGTTCAAGAACGTTTATCAATTTTTTCAAAATCGCACAATATTGTCGAAATTCTGCACCAATAAGGGCCTTTTGCCGATTATACGTGGCACGAAGCAAAACTAAAAGCAAAGGCAGTTTTGATGACCGGCTCATTCATATTATGGATTGGTATTTGGGCTAGTGAAGTAATAGTACGAGTTAATGTTTAGCCAAATTTAAAGTGAAAATATCATCAAACTTAAGGAGCCCCAAAACAATACGAGCCCCAAAATTCTGAACTAACTGACTATCACTAACTGTAAGAGTCACTCTAGGAATAACCTTAGCAATAACACTTCATAAACAAGATTCTATATTCGAGTCGCATCCATATTAACCCATCTCACTAGCTTCTCAAGCATTATTTTAGAACATGCAAAGAAATAATACTTAAGAGAAGGACATATTGTTAGTCGTGCCTGACGAACGAGAAGAAGTTTATTTCTCAAGCCTTGTTAGGCGTTTCCCCCTATACACCAGTAGCTGAGTGAGTGTCATACAATATTCTAGTTAAATAAGGTCATTTATCGCAATCACTTTGACATCTCCGAGTTCAACTGGTGGCACATTCTCAAGAGCAAAAGAATTGGTGCGGAATCTTCCTGAACAAGGATTCACGCAGGTACATTTGGAAAACAAGTTTTTGAAATTCTGTCGATAAACTTTAGTGAACACCAAATAGATGAAGAAGTTGTAGGAGCAACTCGATTCTGCAATGAAAACCACTGAAAAACGTAAATCGTTCAATGCAGTCGGTGTTAGGTTATCAAGTTTTCCATCTAAAACATATAGAAATAAACTTATTGTTACAGGCAACCAGCTAAGGAAGAAAAGGCTGACAATAACGGCGGACAATTTAAGGGCATTCTTGTATTGACGCTCCCTCACAGATAAAGTATTTCCTGCCTGTCCTGGTACTACAGTTCGTCGGAGCTTGAGAGCGATACGAAAGTAAAGGAACAAGATCATAAGTAATGGGATTCCAACATTCAGCGCAAAATTAATGGAAAAATAAATCCTTAAGTGTAGGGTTCTTGTAAAACCAATTCTTCTAAAATCCTGGATGCATTTTGTCGAGTCTCTTGTCTTTACAAGAGTAAAAGTAACAAAATAATGGGATAACGTGGCCATCGGAAACATCCAGATCCCTGGGATGATGTACTTGAGTTTTCCTCTGCTCAAACCTCCTCTGAGTGGATGAACTACAGCGTAAAAGCGATCGAGAGCAATAAACAAACAACTGTAAATCGAAACAGCCACAGAAACGTCTTGCAGATAAGGTGCTAGCTTACAAAGAGCAAGTCCAAAGTCACCGTCAATCAGCCAAAAATTGTTGTAGAAAATAATATATACGATATGTCTTGGCATCGAGAATAAAGGAACAAGAAGATCACTGACCGCCATGTTGGCAATCAGAATATTGGTCGTACTTCTGAGTCGAATGTCTCTACTTGTTGCCCAGACAATAAGCAGGTTACCAGTAAATGAGACTACAAATAGGATGCAGTACATCATTACCTTAACGATCTTTTTAGGAACAGTTTCTTGCATGTTTTCGGAAAAAGACGCATTATTCAGGACAACCGTTGTATTTAAAGACATGTTGGGAGTAGAGAGATGTCCAGTGACGCTGGTCATATTTGAAAAAGCCATCCAAAAATGTTTTTCTTTTCTTTTCGTGTGGATTCTAGAGCCTAAAGTTCTTCTACTTGCCTTTTTATCTGATAAGTAAGAACATGAAACTCGAGCAGCCTTGATATCCCTAGACTAATAAGTTTAGTCCAGTGTACCTGGTTTTAATGAGCATATGAGTAACTTCACCCGATGAATAATAGATGATCTTAGGTAATGTCGAGTACAGATGGTTCTAGGGCCCAAACATGACTCGTGTGGCACTCCAACGACCAATACGAAGAGAAAAAGACTTTTAAAAAAAGTATAAAAAAGGAACAAGTAAAATTAACAAACATGACGTAGAAATGATTTTATCCAGTCTTAGAGTGGCGTATTTTGAAATAACATCGAATGAGTAAGGTTGTGTAAGGTTGACATGAAACTGATGGACATGGAAGTTCTGTCTATTTTCATTCATAAATATTCAATATAGAAAAGAAGTTCAATTCATGAAATAAACCTCTTGAAATACTCAAAGCTCTACGTTTTCTACACACCTATAATTCGAGGGCCAAACATAATAGTTATAAAAGCACTAAAGTTTTAATATTGGGATGAAGGCGTAAAACTCCTTGAAAACTCTTGGAATTTGAAATCCATTTTTCATGTTCACTTGAAAAGTTCCTGAAAAAATTCTAAGATGATCATTGATAACACCTTGCGATTTGCAAATGCAGTTCTTTCTCAAAAGAACACCCAGGGAGAATCGTTTTCCATTTCCCCCATTAATCCCAAACAGCACATACATTTAAAGACCAATAAGTTTGTTAGTAACAGGCACTAATTAACAGATTTTAAACCTGAAGAAAAGTGATCAAACATTCGGAGCCCCAACACAATACGAGCTCCAAAATTCTGAACTAACCGGCTGTCAAATGGCAACAGTCACTAGGAATAACCTTAGCAACTGAATGAAACTTTATAAACAAGATTCTTTGTTGGAGTGGCACTAATAATCAGTATAACTGGTCACCGGCTTCTCAAGCATTACGTTAGAACAAAGAAATATTACTTAAGAGAATGACATGTTGTTAGTTGTGCCTGAGGATCGAGAGGAAGCTTATTTCTCCGGCCTTGTTAGACGTTTACCCTATACACCAGTAGCTGAGTGAGTGTCATACAACATTCTAGTTAATTAATGTCATTTATCGCAATCACGTTCACTTTTCCCAGTTCAGCTCGTGGCACATTCTCAAGAGCAAAAGAATTGGTGCGGAATCTTCCTGAACAAGGATTCACGCAGGTACATTTGGAAAACAAGTTTTTGAAATTCTGACGATAAACTTTAGTGAACATCAAATACATGAAGAAGTTGTAGGAGCAACTCGATTCTCCAATGAAAATCACTGAGAAAAACAAATCGTTGAAGGCAGTCGGTGATAAGTTATCAAGGTTTCCAAAATGCAACAGGAAAACCACCACTGTAATAGGTACAAAGCTTAGGTATAAAAGGCTGATAATAACGGCGGACATTTTGACGGCATTCCTGTTTTGACGCTCCCTCACAGATGAAGTGTTTCCTGCTTGCCCTGGTACTACAGTTTGTCGGAGCTTGAGACCGATACGTAAATAGAGGAAAGAGATGATAGGTAATGGGATTCCAAAACTTAGGGCAACTATTATATAATTATAAATTCTTGAGTGTAGGATTATTGTAACACCAATTCTTGTTAAGTCAAGGACGCATTTTGTCGAGTCTCCTGTTTTCACAAGCGTAAAAGTAACAAAATGTACGGAAAACATGGCCATCGAAAACATCCAGATCCCTGGGATGATGTACTTGAGTTTTCCTCTGCTCAAACCTCCTCTGAGTGGATGAACTACAGCGTAGAAGCGATCGAGAGCAATAAATACACAGCTGTTAATCGAAACACCCAAAGAAACGTCTTGCAGGTAATGTGCAAGCTTACAAAGAGCAAGTCCAAAGTCACCGTCAATCAGCCAAATATTGTTGTAGAATATGATATAAACGATGTGTCTTGGTGCCGCCAATAAAGGAACGAGAAGATCACTGACCGCCATGTTGGAAATCAAAATATTGGTGGTACTTCTCAGTCGAATGTCTCTACTTGTTGCCCAGACAATAAGCAGGTTACCAGTGAATGAGACTACAAGAAGGATACAGTACATCATTACCTTAATAATCTTTTTAGGAAGAGTGTCTTGAAATTCGGAAAAAGTCGCATTAGCCATGAGAACCGTTGTATTTAAAGACATGTTGGGAGTAGAGAGATGCCCAGTGACGCTGGTCACATTTGAAAGTGCCATTCAAAAATCGTTTCCTTTTCGTTTCTTCTCGTATGGATTCTTGATTCTAGTAAAAGTTACCGGCCTGAATGTGGCTTCAGGATCACCTAAAGTTCTTCTCCTTACCTTTTTTCCGCTAAGTAAGAACATAAAAGTCGGGCAGCCTTGGCATCCCCAGACGGATAAACTTAAAGACTAGTGCACCTGGTTCCTATGAGCATGACGTAGATAGTGGTGTAGGTAAAACAAGTTCGAAGTTTTTTAAGAACTGGGTATAGTCATGACTATTGACTTGAATCAGTCATGAATATTCGATATAGAAAAGAAGTACAATACATGAAATAAACCTCTTGAAATACTCAAAGCTCTACGTTTTCTACACACCTGTAATTCGAGGGCCAAATAAAATAGTTTTAAAAGCAGTAAAGTTTTAATATTGAAATGAAAGCGTAAAACTCCTTGAAAAGTCCTAGAATTTGAAACGATTTTTTAAATGCACTTGAAAAGTCCCTGAAAAAGTCTAAGATGGTCATTGATAACTCCTTGACATTTGCAAAGGCAGTTGTCCTTCGTGAGTATGTCTACGGACAATTTATTCAGGCTAAAATTCATCTAGAATAGTACATATATATACGTCTTTATTGTAGCTACCAATTTGACCTTTTTCATGATCAGTCACAATATCATAATGTAATAAATAAAAATGCGATATAATACAATAAATACTAACAATAATTACTAACAATGATAATATAAACAGTTATCGTAGATTAATAAATTTTACACCGTAGTGAAAATAGGAACTGACGTTTCGGACGTTAGTCCTTCGTCGGAAACGTCAGTTCCTATTTTCACTACGGTGTAAAATTTATTAATCTACGATAACTGTTTCATTAGAAACACCGACGCAGTCCACGCTAGTGTTCACTAGCCATCATCCACATAATAATATAAACATGAAAATATATAAATATTACAGGATTAGATATATATAAATACATTAAAGTACATTAAAGTACGTTATTTAGTAAAGAAAATATATACATAAAATACATTAATTGAAAACTAACTGTTCTCGATCTGTTTTTAAAAAGTGCTACTATAATCAAATTTTTGACTTGCGGTTTTTATGCATGGATTGAAAGACCTTTGATAGTGAAGTGAAAAGTCCCTTTCCTTTTTCAAATATCTTTTTTCCTTCAAAAGATATTGGAGTTTTAAAAATGGCGGCCTTGTTCCTGATGACGTCATATTCTTAATACTTGCCCAGCCTAGGATTACGATGAACTATATCTCAGCCTAATTTCAATCAAAAACAATCAAATATATTGAGCAGCATTATAGTATTCTAGCTGTTCTTCAAAATTAACTATACAAATCAGTTGTCATAGCAACAGCCTCGGTTCCAGGCCAACCCTACCTAAAATTCGAGTTTTTGACATTTGTACCTTTTTAAATATAGGGTATCAAATGAAGCTTGATTAAAATATCTGTTTTAGTCATAGGGAATTGCAAAATGTTGCCAAAAATGTTGTTATGGGCCTGGACACCAGTAAGTTGTCATAGCAACCATAGTTTGTCCTCTTTCATGTTACATGCTTTGAATAAAAGTATACTGCAAAGTTTAAATGACATTCATCAAATACTCTCAGAAATAAACTAACATCTATATTGAAGAAAACTGTGAGTTGAGAATATGACTCATCAAAGTCATTATTTGCATAAACTTCAAATTTGAATATCTCGCGAACTAACAATGCTAACAAGAAATGGTAAACGCTAGTTTTCTTCTTTTGGAAAGTACTTTAACATGTCGTAAAATAGTAACAATTGGAGACATTAAAATTTGATCGTAGTAGCACTTTAAAGATGGTCACACTGCCCATTCATATTTAGATCAATACTCAAACTGCTCCACAGCTTACACCCTCGATAGACATCCCCTCGATAGGAAAAAGGACCCCTGTGCTGTTGCGAGACGAAAACGACGGAAGTCTAACTCAATGTTAATTGCATTCAAGGTGGTTATAGTGTCTATATGTTAGCGTAAAACAAACTTATCACCAAGATAATCAGGAACTAAATTATCAACATTTTTTATATAACTTGATTGTTAAGGCAACTTTCAAGGAGCTCGAAATTTTTTCCGAGAAAATTAACTTGTGATAAACAAATATTTACATCAGTCTTTTGAAAATTAATTCCAAGCACAAAAAATTAAACATCACAATATTTCCATGAGCTGTTTATCTCGCAGACCGAAGCGATGACAGACGACACATTAGCAGTGTACACTCTCCGTGCTTTTCCTTACGAAAGAGTGTCTGTAAGAGTCGAGAATCCGAAGAACTTTGCAAAAAATCGAAAAGAACCCTTTTGAGATTGTCATGAAAACTATTTTCAAAAATAACATTTAAAAGTTCAAGAATTTTTATCCATATTTTTCAAAATCGCACAATATTGTCGAAATTCTGCGCCGATTATACGTGGCACGAAGCAAAACTAAGGCAATTTGATGGCCAGGCTCATTCATATTATGGATTGGTATTTGGGCTAGTGAAGTAATAGTACGAGTTAATGTTTAGCCAAATTTAAAGTGAAAATATCATCAAACTTAAGGAGCCCCAAAACAATACGAGCTCCAAAATTCTGAACTAACTGACTATCACTAACTGTAAGAGTCACTCTAGGAATAACCTTAGCAATAACACTTCATAAACAAGATTCTATATTCGAGCCGCATCCATATTAACCCATCTCACTAGCTTCTCAAGCATTATTTTAGAACATGCAAAGAAATAATACTTAAGAGAATGACATATTGTTAGTCGTGCCTGAGGATCGAGAGGAAGCGTATTTCTCCGGCCTTGTTAGACGTTTACCCCTATACACCAGTAGCTGAGTGAGTGTCAAAAAATATTCTAGTTAGTTAAGGTCATTTATCGCAATCACGTTCACTTTTCCCAGTTCAGCTGGTGGCACATTCTCAAGAGCAAAAGAATTGGTGCGAAATCTTCCTGAACAAGGATTGACGCAGGTACATTTGGAAAACAAGTTTTTGAAATTCTGTCGATAAACTTTAGTGAACACCAAATAGATAAAGAAGTTGTAGGAGCAGCTCGATTCTGCAATGAATGTCAATGAGAAAACCAAATCGTTGAAGGCAGTAGGTTTTAAATGACCAAGGTTTCCAAATAGTAACAGGAAAATGACTACTGTAAAAGGTACATAGCTTAGAAAGAAAAGGCTGACAATAACGGCGGACATTTTGAGGGCATTTTTGTTTTGACGCGCCCTCACACATGAAGTGTTTCCTGCTTGCCCTGGTACTGCAGTTTGTCGGAGCTTGAGAGCGATACGCAAATAGAGGAAAGAGATGATAGGTAATGGGATTCCAAAATTCAGCGCAAAAATAATGGACAAATAAATCTCATAGTGTAGGATTGTTGTAAAACCAATTCTTGTAAACTCAAGGACGCATTTTGTCGAGTCTTCTGTTTTCACAAGCGTAAAAGAAAAAAATAAGCGGAAAACATGGCCATCGAAAACATCCAGATCCCTGGGATGATGTACTTGAGTTTTTCTCTGCTCAAACCTCCTCTGAATGGATGAACTACAGCGTAGAAGCGATCGAGAGCAATAAACACACAACTGTAAATCGAAACACCCAAAGAAAGTTGTTCCAGGTAACACAGTAGCTTACAAAGAGCAAGTCCAAAGTCACCGTCAATCAGCCAAATATCTTTGTAGAAGATGATGTCCACGATGTGTCTTGGCACTGCCAATAAAGGAACGAGAAGGTCACTGACTGCCATGTTGGCAATCAGAATATTGGTCGTACTTCTCAGTCGAATGTCTCTACTAGTTGCCCAGACAATAAGCAGGTTACCAGTGAATGAGACTACAAATAGGATACAGTACATCATTACCTTAACGATCTTTATAGAAACAGTTTCTGGCATGTTTTCGGAAAAAGATGCATTATTGACGACAACCGTTGTATTTAAAGACATGGTTGGAGTAGACAGATGTCCAGTGACGCTGGTCACATTCGAAAAAGCCATCCAAAAATGGTTTTCTTTTCTTTTTGTGTGGATTCTGGATTCTAGAGCCTAAGGTTCTTCTACTTGCCTTTTTATCTGATAAGTAAGAACATGAAACTCAGGCAGCCTTGGCATCCCTAGACTAATAAGTTTAGTCCAGTGTACCTGGTTTTAATGAGCATATGAGTAACTTCACCCGATGAATAATAGATGATATTAGGTAATATCGAGTACAGATGGTTCTAGGGCCCATACATGACTCGTGTGGCACTCCAATTAAGGACCAATACGAAGAGAAAAAGAATTAAAAAAAGTAAAAAAAAAGGAACAAGAAAAACTAAGAAGACATAACGTAGAAATGATTTTATCTAGGTTTAGAGTGGTGTATTTTGAAATTACATCGAAAGATTTAAAGTTTAAAGTTGACATGAAATTGATGAACATGCATGGAAGTTGTGTCTATATTTGTATTCATGAATATTAAATATAGAAAAAGAGTTCAATACATGCATGAAATATACTGTCTTCTTGAAATAAACAAAGCTTTATGTTTTATTATACACCTATAATTCGAGGCCCAAACATCATTGATATAAAAGTACTCACGTATTAATTTGGCAAAGATAGGTTGAAATCGGAATATTGATCATAAATAATAAAGGCATACAGAATAATTAAGGCAGAAAGAATAATGAATATTTAACATGTTGTAATGAACAATCAGAAGTACTAGATATAAGAATGTAAAGCATGGAAATATAAAGAAAAAAAATCGAAAGGAAAAAGAAAAACCTTAGTAGAAATTTCACACGACAACTAAACTATTTCTTGAATTAACTGACTGGCTTAATTTTATGTAAGTCTATTTTCCTGTGTATGAGACCATGATTATTAGAAATAAATACTACCACAAAGTCAACTATACACTCGTTATGACGGGATGATGTCGATTCAATCATAAGTAGTATTGATGCCAAGTATCACTAGCTAGCAAAGCATGTATGACAAGGTATGACACAACAAAACTCACATCTCATTTTACGGCCCGTACCTTAAGCTATGAACCGAATATTTTATTGACCAATCATAGCGCATGAAATTACCTTGCCACATAATAATACTGAGTACTTGGAACAAGGCTGATTAACGTTCTACATGTACACAACGTCACATTGAAGAATTTAGAAAATAACCTCGGTTCTTTGATACAAACTTCCTGTTCATTGAAGAACACTCGATAAGTTAGCTGTTACGAATCCCATGCCCTAGAACATGTTGCTAACACCGTTATATTTTTCTATCTTGCTGGTGTATTAAATACAAAGCGATCTTCAATTTTTTCTCAGTTATGGTAATTTGAGTCTATGCTATTTACAAACATCCTAAGACGAAATTAGACAAAATAATGTGTTGGTGTTAAGCAAACCTCTCAATTTTTCTTCAGACTGGCTGACGTAACATAAAAATAACCTTGAAAGTCTAGTATTTTTTCTATTCAAATGACAATGGACGTTAATTACAAATAGCTTCTTCAGTTCAGTTTAATAATAATGGCTCTTGGGGGCGAGCTAGTTCTAACAGCTGCTTCTGTCCCTATCCGGGGAATCCCGGGTGATGTGAGGACTTTGCTCGTCTCAGACATGAAAGTCCCCATTTTCCTCACCTATGGTTTTTTGTGTCTAGAAAACACAGCAACGCAGCTCCTTCGCATAATATGCCAGCACCCCACCCCACCAAACCACGGGAACCCCAATAGCAGATGGTTAACGATAGTCTTTCAGTATTCATATCAATATCTTTATTATTTCACTTCCTTTAACCATAGTGTATCTTTTGTTTTATTCTTTCTGTTCTGTTGGCACCCTTGTCGATAATTACAAAATAATTATTATTAATATTGATAAAGAATGGAATGTAGACTCTACTACTTCTATGGTGATCATTAATCCAAAAACAGCCAAACACCTCATAACTGATCACCCAGGAAGATCGTCTGTCCTCTACCAAACTTCCTTCTCAACTGACAAACTGGTAAGTCCATTTTATATGTAGTATATAAACTAGTTTTATATATAACTTGATTGTTAAGGCAACTTTCCAGGAGCTCGAAATTTTTGTCCGAGAAAATTAACTTGTGATAAACAAATATTTACATCAGTCTTTTTAAAATTAATTCCAAGCACAAAAAAAACATCAGAATATTTCCATGAGCTGTTTATCTCGCAGACCGAAGCGATGACAGACGACACATTAGCAGTGTACACTCTCCGTGCTTTTCCTTACGAAAGAGTGTCTGTAAGAGTCGAGAATCCGAAGAACTTTGCAAAAAATCGAAAAGAACCCTTTTGAGATTGTCATGAAAACTATTTTCAAAAATAACATTTAAAAGTTCAAGAACTTTTATCAATTTTTTTCGAAACCGCACAGTAATGTCGAAATTCTGCGCCAATTAGACCCTTTTGCCGATTATACTTCACAAACTCCGGTCGAAATATATTTATGGTATAGCTTTATATTACTCAGTGCAAACCACACTTTAACGCCTAAAGTTAAAAAACATTATGAAAAATGAATAGGCGGGAAACCAGCCCGCCAATACCCCTGGGAATGTATCCCATAATACCTCCCCTATATAAGCCCTGTGCCGCACTGTCTCGACGGCTTTATTTTCAGTGCTCTTGCAAAGAAGCCACGCGGTAAGTACAAATATAATCTTGTGATTACTAACCCCCTTTTTTTTTTTTTTTTTTTTTACATAACAATCGTAGCCCTTGTTAGTATATATTTTTATTTTCACCTAGCTTACAGGTTTATTGGTTTAATACCTACAATGGGGCGTTCCAGTTCTAAGAAGCGAAAATCTCGCTCACGATCTCCTTCGCGGTCGCCCAGCAAGCGACATAGATCGGGTTCAAAATCCCCCGAAACAAGAAAAGAACCCTCGCATGAAAAGAACTCTAGTAACCGAGACAAAGAAAAAAACAGCTACAAACCCACTGAGCCAAATTCTGGCTAAACTAGAGACTATGGAAGGTAGAATAAAATCTCTAGAGAGCTCTCGCGAAGAGGTCAACAATGTTTACATTTCAGACGCTATGTCAGTTTACGCGGGAGAGGAAGATGATTTCCCCGAAGAGGGTTCAGAGAGCAATTCGCTTACTCCATCAGGCAATTGGCCTACAGAAACGGGCAGTTCGCCCACTAACACGGACAATTCGTCCAAAAACACGGGCAATTCGCCCAAGATACTAGACACAGACCGAAAGGAAGTGTCCACTGATTCCGATGAGAATAATTTCTTTGACCCGGAATCAACCGAATCCAGTTGGAAACCTTCGAAAGAACTGACCGCGTTCATTCAGAAAAACTTTAATAAAAAGTTGACAGCCCCTCAATTCCAAGAGATTTACGATTCATTCTCACCACCCGAGGTGCAAGAATGTTATACACCAAAGCTCGATAGGGATCTACTGAAACAAATTCCAAAGACATTGGCGCGTAAAGCAACTGAGCTCAATGATAAGGACCTAGCATTAGCACAACGCTCACTGCTAGCAACCACTGGCCCGTTATGTGGCCTTCATGATATGCTAGAAAACAAAGACAAGATAGATTCAGCTGAAATTCTCGGCATCGTACAGAAGACTTTATGCCTTGTCGGCTCAGCATCACACATGTTGACAGTCACTCGTCGGGCTAAGATCCTTCGGGCGATAAACCCAGCCAAAGCAGGTTTAGCTGATAAACCGTTCCCAAACGCGGGTAAAAATTTGTTTGGCCCTGATTTGGCATCCATTGCCTCTAAGGAAGTAGATGTATCAAAGAGCCTGGCTAAAGATTTCAAAAGACCCGGTCCTCCAGCCAGATTCAATAGAAATCAAACAAACAATGAATATTCAAACACTAGATATGGCAATCGCTACAACAATAACAGGCCAAATTTTTTGTCAACAAAGTACCAATCAAACCGTGGCCGGGGCCGGGGCTATTTTCGCCCCTAAAGGAAACCCTTCCTCAGGCTGCCAGGCTAAAGTATTTTATACACGTTTGGGAGAATTTAACAAAGGACCAGTTGGTTTTAAACATCGTAAAGGGCCTAGAAATCCCGTTCCTAGAGCGCCCAACTCAAACGAAACCGATGTTCACTCAACCGGAACCTCAAAACAAGTTGTTATTTGTTCAAGAAATTCAGGATCTCCTAAGGAAAGGAGCAATCCGAAACGTTGCGTTCTCTTCTCAGAGCTTTTACAGCCGAATGTTCCTAGTTCCGAAGAAAGGGGGCTCATATCGGCCCGTAGTAGACTTAAGTCATTTAAACGCGTATATCTACAACGAACACTTCCAAATGGAAGGCCTACATCTGTTAAAATCAGTTCTACGAAAAGGGGACTTTATGACAAAAATAGATCTCAAGGATGCGTACTTAACTGTCCCAATCCATCCAAATTATCAGAAGTTCCTCAGTTTTATCATGGAAAATCAAGCCTTCCAGTTTTGTTCCCTACCGTTCGGGCTAAATATAGCTCCAAGAATTTTCACAAAACTAATGAAACCAGTTATAGCATTCCTAAGATGCCAAGGCACGCGAATGATCGTGTATCTAGACGATATACTGTTAGCGGCCCAAACCAGGGAGGAATCCAAGTATCGAACATCCCAAACAATAAATCTGTTGGAGTCTCTAGGCTTCATAGTAAATTACGAAAAGTCTCAGCTGATACCAGGCCAACGTCTGGAATTCCTGGGGTTTATCATAGATTCAGAAAACATGACCATAAGTCTGCCCCGAAACAAACAAAAGAAAATCCGAGATTTATGCAAAAAAGCGGGACAGAACACCGAAATAACAGTTCGCAGCATCGCCCAAATTTTAGGGGTACTAGAAGCCACTCGCCCAGCCTTACGAGCAGCTCCGCTTCATTTTCGTCAGCTCCAACAACTACAAGTATCGGCACTTCGCCAATCGAAGTCGTACACCAATTTAATAACGCTGACAGAAAATGCAAAACGAGATCTAGACTGGTGGGTACAAAATATATACACAGTCCCAGAGGGACCCATCAACCCACCAGAGCCAACAACAACAATTTACACAGATGCCTCCAAGGCAGGTTGGGGAGCCACAAACAACAAATGGTCAACGGGCGGTTCGTGGTCCGCAGAAGAAGCCAAATTGCACATAAACGTACTAGAATTGCGAGCAGGAATCCTAGGTCTCAAAACATTCTTAAAAGATCAACATTCAATTGTGGTTCGTCTGTACCTAGACAACACTACTGCAGTTGCGTACATAAACCACTTAGGAGGAACTCGCTCCCAAGCTCTATTGAAGGAGGCTCTAAAACTATGGGAGTGGTGCTCACGGCACGAAATCTTCCCCATGGCTCAGCATTTACCAGGAAAAGAAAACATCCTGGCGGACTCAGAGTCAAGGAGGTCCGAAGACACCAGCGACTGGCAATTAAACCCTTTGATAGTCCGCCCTTTCCTGAAAGACAGACAGGTAGATCTCTTCGCCTCACGGCTAACAATTAATTTCTATTATACGTGGCACGAAGCAAAACTAAGACAGCTTTGAAGGCCGGGCTCAATCATATTATGGATTGGTATTTGGGCTAGTGAAGTAATAGTACGAGTTAATGTTTAGCCAAATTTAAAGTGAAAATATCATCAAACTGAAGGAGCCCCAAAACATTACGAGCCCCAAAATTCTGAACTAACTGACTATCACTAACTGTAAGAGTCACTCTAGGAATAACCTTAGCAATAACACTTCATAAACAAGATTCTATATTCGAGTAGCGTCCATATTAACACATCTCACCGGCTTCTCAAGCATTATTTTAGAACATGCAATGAAATAATACTTAAGAAAATGACATATTGTTAGTCGTGCCTTAGGAAGGAGAGGAAGTTGATTTCTCAGGCCTTGTTAGACGTTTCCCCTATACACCAGTAGCTGAGTGAATGTCAAACAATATTCTAGTTAATCAATAAAGGTCATTTTTCGCATTCAAGTTCACTTCCCCCTGTTCAATTGGTGGCACATTCTCAAGAGCAAAAGAATTGGTGCGAAATCTTCCTGAACAAGGATTGACGCAGGTACATTTGGAAAACAAGTTTTTGAAATTCTGTCGATAAACTTTAGTGAACACCAAATAGATAAAGAAGTTGTAGCAGCAACTCGATTCTGCAATGAAAATCACTGAGAAACGTAAATCGTTCAATGCAGTCGGTGATAGGTTATTGAGGTTTCCAAAAAGGAACAGGAATATGACCACTGTTAAAGGTAAAAAGCTTAGGTATAAAAGGCTGACAATAACGGCGGACATTTTGACGGCATTCCTGTTTTGACGCTCCCTCACGGATGAAGTGTTTCCTGCTTTCCCTGGTACTGCCGTTTGTCGGAGCTTGAGAGCGATACGCAAATAGAGGAAAGAGATGATAGGTAATGGGATTCCAAAATTCAGCGCAAAATTAATGGAAAAATAAATCCTATAGTGTAGGATTGTTCTAACACCAATTCTTGTAAAATCCTGGATGCATTTTGTCGAGTCTTCTGTTTTCACAAGGTTAAAAGTAACAAAATAATGGGATAACGTGGCCATCGAAAACATCCAGATCCCTGGGATGATGTACTTGAGTTTTCCTCTGTTCAAACCTCCTCTGAATGGATGAACTACAGCGTAAAAGCGATCGAGAGCAATAAACAAACAGCTGTAAATCGAAACACCCAAAGAAACGTCTTGCAGGTAATGTGCAAGCTTACAAAGAGCAAGTCCAAAGTCACCGTCAACTAACCAAATATTGTTGTAGAAGATGATATATACGATGTGTCTTGGCATCGAGAATAAAGGAACGAGAAGGTCACTGACTGCCATGTTGGCAATCAGAATATTGGTCGTACTTCTGAGTCGAATGTCTCTACTTGTTACCCAGACAATAAGCAGGTTACCAGTAAATGAGACTACAAGAAGGATGCAGTACATCATTACCTTAATGATCTTTTTAGGAAGAGTGTCTGGCATGTTTTCGGAAAAAGACGCATTATTGAGGAGAATCGTTGTATTTAAAGACATGGTGGGAGTAGAGTGAGGTCCAGTGACGCTGATCACATTCGGAAGTGCCACCCAAAAATGTTTTTCTTTTCTTTTCTTCTTTTTTCTTTTCTTTTCGTGCGGATTCTAGAACCTAAAGTTGTTCTACTTACCTTTTTATCTGATAAGTAAGAACATGAAACTCAGGCAGCCTTGGCATCCCTAGACTAATAAGTGTAGTCCAGTGTACCTGGTTTTAATGAGCATATGAGTAAATGCACCCGATGAATAATAGATGATCTTAGGTAATGTCGAGTACAGATGGTTCATACATGTGTTGGTGTTAAGCAAACCTCTCAATTATTCTTCAGACTGGCTGACGTAACATAAAAATAACCTTGAAAGTCTAGTATTTTTTCTATTCAAATGACAATGGACGTTAATTACAAATAGCTTCTTCAGTTCAGTTTAATAATTATGGCCCTTGGGGGCGAGCTAGCTCTAACAGCTGCTTCCGTCCCTATCCGGGGAATCCCGGGTGATGTGAGGACTTTGCTCATCTCAGACATGAAAGTCCCCATTTTCCTCACCTATGGTTTTTTGTGTCTAGAAAACACAGCAACGCAGCTCCTTCGCATAATATGCCAGCACCCCACCCCACCAAACCACGGGAACCCCAATAGCAGATGGTTAAAGATAGTCTTTCAGTATTCATATCAATATCTTTATTATTTCACTTCCTTTAACCATAGTGTATCTTTTGTTTTATTCTTTCTGTTCTGTTGGCACCCTTGTCGATAATTACGAAGTAATTATTATTAATATTGATAAAGAATGGAATGTAGACTCTACTACTTCTATGGTGATCATTAATCCAAAAACAGCCAAACACCTCATAACTGATCACATGACTCGTGTGGCACTCCAATTAAGGACCAATACGAAGAGAAAAAGAGTTAAAAAAAGTAAAAAAAAAGGAACAAGAAAAACTAAGAAGACATAACGTAGAAATGATTTTATCTAGGTTTAGAGTGGTGTATTTTGAAATAACATCGAAAGATTTAAAGTTTAAAGTTGACATGAAATTGTTGAACATACATGGAAGTTGTGTCTATATTTGCATTCATGAATATTCAATATAGAAAAAGAGTTCAATACATGCATGAAATATACTGTCTTCTTGAAATAAACAAAGCTTTATGTTTTATTATTTAGCAGTTATTCGCCGAAGGCGAAGTGATTATCGATGAATATTTACCGAGCGGCGAGTCTTCGAGCTGCGAGGTAAATATTCATCGATAACCACTGAGCTTGAGGTGAATAATTGTTTTAGTATAAATAAAAAGGTGATTATTTCAAAAAAGAAAGAAGGAAACAACATTGAAAGTGAAAATATTTTATTTTTTAAAAGCGCGACGGTCACGCTGACAGCCATTTTGTCCGAAAAGGTGATTATTGGCTGATAATCCGAGATAGAAAACCAATCAGAGCGCGCGATTTTGTATAATCACCTTTGTATTTATACTAAACACCTATAATTCGAGGCCCAAACATCATTGATATCAAAGTACTAAAGTATTAATTTGGCAAAGATAGGTAAAAAACGGAATACTGATCATAAATAATAAAGGCAGAAAGAATAATGAATATTTAACATGTTGTAATGAACAATCAGAAGTACTAGATATAAGAATGTAAAGGATGAAAATATAAAGAAAAAGAATCGAAAGGAAAAAGAAAAACCTTAGTACAAATTTCACACGACAACTAAACTATTTCTTGAATTAGTGAAATGAAAATGCGTTCGGTGTGAATAATAGAATAAAGAATTAAGAGGAAAATATCATATGCCCTTGGCAGGACTTTTATGTAGTATTTCTTGAATTAACTGACTGGCTTAAGTCTATTTTCCTGAGTATGAGACCTTGATTATTAGAAATAAATACTACCACAAAGTCAACCATACACTCGTTATGACGGGATGATGTCGATTCAATCATAAGTAGTATTGATGCCAAGTATCACTAACTAGCAAAGCATGTATGACAAAGTATAACACAACTAAACTCACATCTCATTTTACGGTCCGTACCTGTGAACCGAAAATTTTATTGACCAATCATAGCGCATGAAATTACCCGGCTTGCCATATAATAATACTGAGTACTTGGAACAAGGCTGGTTAACGTTCTACACAACGTCAAATTGAAGAATTTAGAAAATAACCTCGTTTCTTTGATACAAACTTCCTGTTCATTGAAGAACACTCGATAATAAATAAGAAAAACACGTCTAAGCTTGTTATTCTTATGCTGTACAACTGGCAACGTGTTTGTGTATATTTGTTTACAGCCAAAGTTATTTTTCATGCAGAATTCTGCATTTATGCAAACTTTTTCATTATATAAGACTCTTCGTTCCCGTGGCAATTGGGGCCTCAATTACTTTGTACTTCACAGCATTAAGTATTCACAAGACAACTTTTTTGAAATATTCGTATTACGGAATAAGAACTGGTAAGTTGCGTAACAACCTCTCTGAATAAGTGACTTAAATTCAGAAAAGAGAATGGGCAATGAAAATTTGATTGACAGCTAACAGTAAAGGTTCATGTTCTGGACTAAAACACGGTCAAAAGTTAGTTGTTACGAATCCCATGCCCTAGAACATGTTGCTAACACCGTTATATTTTTCTATCTTGCTGGCCTATTAAATACAAAGCGATCTTCAATTTTTTCTCAGTTGTTATAGTAATTTGAGTCTATGCTATTTACCAACATCCTAAGATGAAATTAGATAAAAAAATGTGTTCTTGTTCTGCAAACCTCTCAATTATTCTTCAGACTGGCTGACGTAACATAAAAATAACCTTCAAAGTCTAGTATTTTTTCTATTCAAATGACAATGGACGTTAATTACAAATGCTTCTTCAGTTTAATGTAATAATTATGGCCCTTGGGGGCGAGCTAGCTCTAACAGCTGCTTCCGTCCCTATCCGGGGAATCCCGGGTGATGTGAGGACTTTGCTCATCTCAGACATGAAAGTCCCCATTTTCCTCACCTATGATTTTTTTTGTCTAGAAAAGATTCCAGTAGAACCCAGTTAAAATCAGGACCATGCAAGCAATGTCAAAAGTTAGCGGCTTGGAATAGCATAATGTAAGTAAGTCCGTGAACTTAAGTCCCCACTATCCCTCTACCCCAGGGACAAAAAATATCTGCGAAATCCCTCATATCAGGGAGGTTAAGCGGGGTAGTTGGGGACAGGTGCGGTTTTAACACTTTTTTCATTTTACATAATACGATATTGAAATGGATGGTTGATCATATAGTGTCCCTTGAAATTCAGGGTGCAACGCAGCTCCTTCGCATAATATGCCAGCACCCCACCCCACCAAACCACGGGAACCCCAATAGCAGATGGTTAAAGATAGTCTTTCAGTATTCATATCAATATCTTTATTATTTCACTTCCTTTAACCATAGTATATCTTTTGTTTTATTCTTTCTGTTCTGTTGGCACCCTTCTCGATAATTACAAAGTAATTATTATTAATATTGATCAAGAATGGATTGTAGACTCTACTACTTCTATGGTGATCATTAATCCAAAAACAGCCAAACACCTCATAACTGTCTATTCATAATATGTCTATATGTTAGCGTAAAACAAACTTATCACCAAGATAATCAGGAACTAAATTATCAACATTTTTTATATAACTTGATTGTTAAGGCAACTTTCCAGGAGCTCGAAATTTTTTCCGAGAAAATTAGCTTGTGATAAACAAATATTTACATCAGTCTTTTTAAAATTAATTCCAAGCACAAAAAAACATCACAATATTTCCACGAGCTGTTTATCTCGCAGACCGAAGCTATGACAGACGACACATTAGCAGTGTACACTCTCCGTGCTTTTCCTTACGAAAGAGTGTCTGTAAGAGTCGAGAATCCAGCGAACTTTGCAAAAAATCCAAAAGAACCCTTTTGAGATTGTCATGAAAACTATTTTCAAAAATAACATTTAAAAGTTCAAGAACTTTTATCAATTTTAATTCTTTCAAAACCGCACAGTAATGTCGAAATTCTGCGCCAATTAGGGCCTTTTGCCGATTATACGTGGCACGAAGCAAAACTAAAAGCAAAGGCAGTTTTGATGACCGGCTCATTCATATTATGGATTGGTATTTGGGCTAGTGAAGTAATATAATAGTACGAATTAATTTTTAGCTAAATTTAAAGTGAAAATATCATCAAACTTAAGGAGCCCCAAAACAATACGAGCTCCAAAATTCTGAACTAACTGACTATCACTAACTGTAAGAGTCACTCTAGGAATAAGCTTAGCAATAAAACTTCATAAACAAGATTCTATATTCGAGTCGCATCCATATTAACACATCTCACCGGCTTTTCAACCATTATTGTAGAACATGCAAAGAAATAATACTTAAGAGAAGGACATATTGTTAGTCGTGCCTGACGAACGAGAAGAAGTTTATTTCTCAAGCCTTGTTAGGCGTTTCCCCCTATACACCAGTAGCTGAGTGAGTGTCATACAATATTCTAGTTAAATAAGGTCATTTATCGCAATCACGTTGACATCTCCGAGTTCAACTGGTGGCACATTCTCAAGAGCAAAAGAATTGGTGCGAAATCTTCCTGAACAAGGATTGACGCAGGTACATTTGGAAAACAAGTTTTTGAAATTCTGTCGATAAACTTTAGTGAACACCAAATAGATGAAGAAGTTGTAGGAGCAACTCGATTCTGCAATGAAAACCACTGAAAAACGTAAATCGTTCAATGCAGTCGGTGATAGGTTATCAAGTTTTCCATCTAAAACATATAGAAATAAACTTATTGTTACAGGCAACCAGCTAAGGAAGAAAAGGCTGACAATAACGGCGGACAATTTAAGGGCATTCTTGTTTTGACGCTCCCTCACAGATAAAGTATTTCCTGCCTGTCCTGGTACTACAGTTCGTCGGAGCTTGAGAGCGATACGAAAGTAAAGGAACAAGATCATAAGTAATGGGATTCCAACATTCAGCGCAAAATTAATGGAAAAATAAATCCTTAAGTGTAGGGTTCTTGTAAAACGAATTCTTGTAAAATCCTGGATGCATTTTGTCGAGTCTCTTGTCTTTACAAGAGTAAAAGTAACAAAATAATGGGATAACGTGGCCATCGGAAACATCCAGATCCCTGGGATGATGTACTTGAGTTTTCCTCTGCTCAAACCTCCTCTGAGTGGATGAACTACAGCGTAAAAGCGATCGACAGCAATAAACAAACAACTGTAAATCGAAACAGCCACAGAAACGTCTTGCAGATAAGGTGCAAGCTTACAAAGAGCAAGTCCAAAGTCACCGTCAATCAGCCAAAAATTGTTGTAGAAAATAATATATACGATATGTCTTGGCATCGAGAATAAAGGAACGAGAAGGTCACTGACCGCCATGTTGGCAATCAGAATATTGGTCGTACTTCTGAGTCGAATGTCTCTACTTGTTGCCCAGACAATAAGCAGGTTACCAGTAAATGAGACTACAAATAGGATGCAGTACATCATTACCTTAATGGTCTTTATAGAAACAGTTTCTTGTATGTTTTCGGAAAAAGACGCATTATTGACGACAACCGTTGTATTTAAAGACATGGTTGGAGTAGAGAGATGTCCAGTGACGCTGGTCACATTTGAAAAAGCCATCCAAAAATTTTTTTCTTTTCTTTTCGTGTGGATTCTAGAGCCTAAAGTTCTTCTACTTGCCTTTTTATCTGATAAGTAAGAACATGAAACTCAGGCAGCCTTGGCATCCCTAGACTAATAAGTTTAGTCCAGTGTACCTGGTTTTAATGAGCTTATGAGTAAATGCACCCGATGAATAATAGATGATCTTAGGTAATGTCGAGTAGAGATGGTTCTAGGGCCCAAATATGACTCTTGTGGCACTCCAAGGACCAATACGAAGAGAAAAAGAGTTTTTTAAAAAGTATAAAAAAGGAACAAGTAAAATTAACAAACATGACGTAGAAATGATTTTATCCAGTCTTAGAGTGGTGTATTTTGAAATAAAATCGAATGAGTAAGGTTGTGTAAGGTTGACATGAAACTGATGGACATGGAAGTTCTGTCTATTTTCATTCATGAATATTCAATATAGAAAAGAAGTTCAATACATGAAATAAACCTCTTGAAATACTCAAAACTCTACGTTTTCGACACACCTGTAATTCGAGGGCCAAACAAAATAGTTATAAAAGCACTAAAGTTTTAATATTGGAATGAAAGCGTAAAACTCCTTGAAAAGTCCTAGAACTTGAAATGATTTTTTAAATTCACTTGAAAAGTCCCTGAAAAAGTCTAAGATGGTCATTGATAACTCCTTGACATTTGCAAAGGCAGTTGTCCTTCGTGAGTATGTCTACGGACAATTTATTCAGGCTAAAATTCATCTTGAATAGTACATATATATACATCTTTATTGTAGCTACCAATTTGACCTTTTTCATGATCAGTCACAATATCATAATGTAATAAATAAAAATGCGATATAATACAATAAATAATAACAATAATTACTAACGATAATAATATAAATATGAAAATATATAAATATTACAGGATAAGATATATATAAATACATTAAAGTACATTAAAGTACGTTATTTAGTAAAGAAAATATATACATTAAATACATTAATTGAAAACTAACTGTTCTCGATCTGTTTTTAAAAAGTGCTACTATAATCAAATTTTTGACTTGCGGTTTTTATGCATGGATTGAAAGACCTTTGATAGTGAAGTGAAACGTCGCTTTCTTTATACAAATATCTTTTTTCCTTCAAAAGATATTGGAGTTTTAAAAATGGCGGCCTTGTTCCTGATGACGTCATATTCTCAATACTTGCCCAGCCTAGGATTACGATGAACTATATCTCAGCCTAATTTCAATCAAAAACAATCAAATTGAGCAGCATTATAGTATTCTAGCTGTTCTTCAAAATTAACTATACAAATCAGTTGTCATAGCAACAGCCTCGGTTCCAGGCCAACCCTACCTAAAATTCGAGTTTTTGACATTTGTACCTTTTTAAATATAGGGTATCAAATCAAGCTTGATTAAAATATCTGTTTTAGTCATAGGGAATTGCAAAATGTTGCCAAAAATGTTGTTATGGGCCTGGACACCAGTAAGTTGTCATAGCAACCATAGTTTGTCCTTTTTCATGTTACATGCTTTGAATAAAAGTATACTGCAAAGTTTAAATGACATTCATCAAATACTCTCAGAAATAAACTAACATCTATATTGAAGAAAACTGTGAGTTGAGAATATGACTCATCAAAGTCATTATTTGCATAAACTTCAAATTTGAATATCTCGCGAACTAACAATGCTAACAAGAAATGGTAAACGCTAGTTTTCTTCTTTTGGAAAGTACTTTAACATGTCGTAAGATAGTAACAATTGGAGACATTAAAATTTGATCGTAGTAGCACTTTAAAGATGGTCACACTGCCCATTCATATTTAGATCAATACTCAAACTGCTCCACAGCTTACACCCTCGATAGACATCCCCTCGATAGGAAAAAGGACCCCTGTGCTGTTGCGAGACGAAAACGACGGAAGTCTAACTCAATGTTAATTGCATTCAAGGTGGTTATAGTGTCTATATGTTAGCGTAAAACAAACTTATCACCAAGATAATCAGGAACTAAATTATCAACATTTTTTATATAACTTGATTGTTAAGGCAACTTTCAAGGAGCTCGAAATTTTTTCCTAGAAAATTAACTTGTGATAAACAAATATTTACATCAGTCTTTTTAAAATTAATTCCAAGCACAAAAAATTAAACATCAGAATATTTCCATGAGCTGTTTATCTCGCAGACCGAAGCGATGACAGACGACACATTAGCAGTGTACACTCTCCGTGCTTTTCCTTACGAAAGAGTGTCTGTAAGAGTCGAGAATCCGAAGAACTTTGCAAAAAATCCAAAAGAACCCTTTTGAGATTGTCATGAAAACTATTTTCAAAAATAACATTTAAAAGTTCAAGAATTTTTATCCATATTTTTCAAAATCGCACAATATTGTCGAAATTCTGCGCCGATTATACGTGGCACGAAGCAAAACTAAGGCAATTTGATGGCCAGGCTCATTCATATTATGGATTGGTATTTGGGCTAGTGAAGTAATAGTACGAGTTAATGTTTAGCCAAATTTAAAGTGAAAATATCATCAAACTTAAGGAGCCCCAAAACAATACGAGCCCCAAAATTCTGAACTAACTGACTATCACTAACTGTAAGAGTCACTCTAGGAATAACCTTAGCAATAACACTTCATAAACAAGATTCTATATTCGAGTCGCATCCATATTAACCCATCTCACTAGCTTCTCAAGCATTATTTTAGAACATGCAAAGAAATAATACTTAAGAGAATGACATATTGTTAGTCGTGCCTGAGGATCGAGAGGAAGCGTATTTCTCCGGCCTTGTTAGACGTTTACCCCTATACACCAGTAGCTGAGTGAGTGTCAAAAAATATTCTAGTTAGTTAAGGTCATTTATCGCAATCACGTTCACTTTTCCCAGTTCAGCTGGTGGCACATTCTCAAGAGCAAAAGAATTGGTGCGAAATCTTCCTGAACAAGGATTGACGCAGGTACATTTGGAAAACAAGTTTTTGAAATTCTGTCGATAAACTTTAGTGAACACCAAATAGATAAAGAAGTTGTAGGAGCAGCTCGATTCTGCAATGAATGTCAATGAGAAAACCAAATCGTTGAAGGCAGTAGGTTTTAAATGACCAAGGTTTCCAAATAGTAACAGGAAAATGACTACTGTAAAAGGTACATAGCTTAGAAAGAAAAGGCTGACAATAACGGCGGACATTTTGAGGGCATTTTTGTTTTGACGCGCCCTCACACATGAAGTGTTTCCTGCTTGCGCTGGTACTGCAGTTTGTCGGAGCTTGAGAGCGATACGCAAATAGAGGAAAGAGATGATAGGTAATGGGATTCCAAAATTCAGAGCAAAAATAATGGACAAATAAATCTCATAGTGTAGGATTGTTGTAAAACCAATTCTTGTAAACTCAAGGACGCATTTTGTCGAGTCTTCTGTTTTCACAAGCGTAAAAGAAAAAAAATAAGCGGAAAACATGGCCATCGAAAACATCCAGATCCCTGGGATGATGTACTTGAGTTTTTCTCTGCTCAAACCTCCTCTGAATGGATGAACTACAGCGTAGAAGCGATCGAGAGCAATAAACACACAACTGTAAATCGAAACACCCAAAGAAAGTTGTTCCAGGTAACACAGTAGCTTACAAAGAGCAAGTCCAAAGTCACCGTCAATCAGCCAAATATCTTTGTAGAAGATGATGTCCACGATGTGTCTTGGCACTGCCAATAAAGGAACGAGAAGGTCACTGACCGCCATGTTGGCAATCAGAATATTGGTCGTACTTCTCAGTCTAATGTCTCTACTAGTTGCCCAGACAATAAGCAGGTTACCAGTGAATGAGACTACAAATAGGATACAGTACATCATTACCTTAACGATCTTTATAGAAACAGTTTCTGGCATGTTTTCGGAAAAAGATGCATTATTGACGACAACCGTTGTATTTAAAGACATGGTTGGAGTAGACAGATGTCCAGTGACGCTGGTCACATTCGAAAAAGCCATCCAAAAATGGTTTTCTTTTCTTTTTGTGTGGATTCTGGATTCTAGAGCCTAAGGTTCTTCTACTTGCCTTTTTATCTGATAAGTAAGAACATGAAACTCAGGCAGCCTTGGCATCCCTAGACTAATAAGTTTAGTCCAGTGTACCTGGTTTTAATGAGCATATGAGTAAATGCACCCGATGAATAATAGATGATCTTAGGTAATATCGAGTACAGATGGTTCTAGGGCCCATACATGACTCGTGTGGCACTCCAATTAAGGACCAATACGAAGAGAAAAAGAGTTAAAAAAAGTAAAAAAAAAAGGAACAAGAAAAACTAAGAAGACATAACGTAGAAATGATTTTATCTAGGTTTAGAGTGGTGTATTTTGAAATTACATCGAAAGATTTAAAGTTTAAAGTTGACATGAAATTGATGAACATGCATGGAAGTTGTGTCTATATTTGCATTCATGAATATTAAATATAGAAAAAGAGTTCAATACATGCATGAAATATACTGTCTTCTTGAAATAAACAAAGCTTTATGTTTTATTATACACCTATAATTCGAGGCCCAAACATCATTGATATAAAAGTACTCACGTATTAATTTGGCAAAGATAGGTTGAAATCGGAATATTGATCATAAATAATAAAGGCATACAGAATAATTAAGGCAGAAAGAATAATGAATATTTAACATGCTGTAATGAACAATCAGAAGTACTAGATATAAGAATGTAAAGGATGAAAATATAAAGAAAAAGAATCGAAAGGAAAAAAAATAATACCTAAGTAGAAATTTCCCACGACAACTAAACTATTTCTTGAATTAACTGACTGGCTTAATTTTATGTAAGTCTATTTTCCTGTGTATGAGACCATGATTATTAGAAATAAATACTACCACAAAGTCAACCATACACTCGTTATGACGGGATGATGTCGATTCAATCATAAGTAGTATTGATGCCAAGTATTACTAACTAGCAAAGCATGTATGACAAAGTATGACACAACAAAACTCACATCTCATTTTACGGTCCGTACCTTAAGCTATGAACCGAATATTTTATTGACCAATCATAGCGCATGAAATTACCTTGCAATATAATAATACTGAGTACTTGGAACAAGGCTGGTTAACATTCTACACAACGTCACATTGAAGAATTTAGAAAATAACCTCGGTTCTTTGATACAAACTTCCTGTTCATTGAAGAACACTCGATAAGTTAGCTGTTACGAATCCCATGCCCTAGAACATGTTGCTAACACCGTTATATTTTTCTATCTTGCTGGTGTATTAAATACAAAGCGATCTTCAATTTTTTCTCAGTTATGGTAATTTGAGTCTATGCTATTTACCAAATTAGATAAAATAATGTGTTGTTGTTCTGCAAACCTCTCAATTAATCTTCAGACTGGCTGACGTAACATAAAAATAACCTTGAAAGTCTAGTATTTTTTCTATTCAAATGATAATGGACGTTAACTACAAATAGCTTCTTCAGTTTAATGTAATAATTATGGCCCTTGGGGGCGAGCTAGCTCTAACAGCTGCTTCTGTCCCTATCCGGGGAATCCCGGGTGATGTGAGGACTTTGCTCATCTCAGACATGAAAGTCCCCATTTTCCTCACCTATGACTTTTTGTGTCTAGAAAAGATTCCAGTACAACCCAGTTAAAATCAGGACCATGCAAGATATGTCAAAAGTTAGCGGCTTGGAATAGCATAATGTAAGTAAGTCCGTGAACTTAAGTCCCCACTATCCCTCTACCCCAGGGACAAAAAATATCTGCGAAATCCCTCGTATCAGGGAGGTTAAGCGGGGTAGTTGGGGACAGGTGCGGTTTTAACACTTTTTTCATTTTACATAATACGATATTGAAATGGATGGTTGATCATATAGTGTCCCTTGAAATTCAGGGTGCAACTCAGCTCCTTCGCATAATATGCCAGCACCCCACCCCACCAAACCACGGGAACCCCAATAGCAGATGGTTAAAGATAGTCTTTCAGTATTCATATCAATATCTTTATTATTTCACTTCCTTTAACCATAGTGTATCTTTTGTTTTATTCTTTCTGTTCTGTTGGCACCCTTGTCGATAATTACGAAGTAATTATAATTAATATTGATCAAGAATGGAATGTAGACTCTACCACTTATAGTGTGATCATTAATCCAAAAACAGCCAAACACCTCATAACTGATCACCTGGGAAGATCGTCTGTCCTCTACCAAACTTCCTTCTCAACTGACAAACTGGTAAGTCCATTTTATATGTAGTATATAAACTAGTTTTGTATATAACTTGATTGTTAAGGCAACTTTCCAGGAGCTCGAAATTTTTTCCGAGGAAATTAACTTGTGATAAACAAATATTTACATCAGTCTTTTGAAAATTAATTCCAAGCAAAAAAAAACATCACAATATTTCCATGAGCTGTTTATCTCGCAGACCGAAGCGATGACAGACGACACATTAGCAGTGTACACTCTCCGTGCTTTTCCTTACGAAAGAGTGTCTGTAAGAGTCGAGAATCCAGCGAACTTTGCAAAAAATTCAAAAGAACCCCTCGAGATTGTCATAAAAACTTTTTTTTTAATAACATTTAAGAGTTCAAGAACTTTTATCAATTTGTTTCAAAATTGAAAAAGACATCCAAAAACCGTTTTTCTTTTCTTTTCTTCTTTTTTCTTTTCTTTTCGTGCGGATTCTAGAGCCTAAAGTTCTTCTACTTGCCTGATTATACGTGGCACGAAGCAAAACTAAGGCAGTTTTGAAGGCCGGGCTCAATCATATTATGGATTGGTATTTTGGCAAGTGAAGTAATAGTACGAGTAAATGTTTAGCCAAATTTAAAGTGAAAATATCATCAAACTTAAGGAGCCCCAAAACAATACGAGCTCCAAAATCCTGAACTAACTGACTATCACTAACTGTAAGAGTCACTCTAGGAATAACCTTAGGAATAACACTTCATAAACAAGATTCTATATTCGAGTCGCATCCATATTAACACATCTCACTGGCTTCTCAAGCATTATTTTAGAACATGCAAAGAAATAATACTTAAGAAAATGACATATTGTTAGTCGTGCCTTAGGAACGAGAGGAAGCGTATTTCTCCGTCCTTGTTAGACGTTTCCTCTATACACCAGTAGCTGAGTGAGTGTTATACAATATTCTAGTTAAATAAGGTCATTTATCGCAATCACGTTGACATCTCCGAGTTCAACTGGTGGCACATTCTCAAGAGCAAACGAATTGGTGCGAAATCTTCCTGAACAAGGATTGACACAGGTACAAGTTTTTGAAATTCTTTCGATAAACTTTAGTGAACACCAAATAGATGAAGAATTTGTAGGAGCAACTCGATTCTGCAATGAAAACCACTGAAAAACGTAAATCGTTCAATGCAGTCGGTGATAGGTTATCAAGTTTTCCATCTAAAACATATAGAAATAAACTTATTGTTACAGGCAACCAGCTAAGGAAGAAAAGGCTGACAATAACGGCGGACAATTTAAGGGCATTCTTGTTTTGACGCTCCCTCACAGATAAAGTATTTCCTGCCTGTCCTGGTACTACAGTTCGTCGGAGCTTGAGAGCGATACGAAAGTAAAGGAACAAGATCATAAGTAATGGGATTCCAACATTCAGCGCAAAATTAATGGAAAAATAAATCCTTAAATGTAGGGTTCTTGTAAAACCAATTCTTGTAAAATCCTGGATACATTTTGTCGAGTCTCTTGTCTTTACAAGAGTAAAAGTAACAAAATAATGGGATAATGTGGCCATCGGAAACATCCAGATCCCTGGGATGATGTACTTGAGTTTTCCTCTGCTCAAACCTCCTCTGAGTGGATGAACTACAGCGTAAAAGCGATCAACAGCAATAAACAAACAACTGTAAATCGAAACAGCCACAGAAACGTCTTGCAGATAAGGTGCAAGCTTACAAAGAGCAAGTCCAAAGTCACCGTCAATCAGCCAAAAATTGTTGTAGAAAATAATATATACGATATGTTTTGGCATCGAGAATAAAGGAACAAGAAGATCACTGACCGCCATGTTGGCAATCAGAATATTGGTCGTACTTCTCAGTCGAATGTCTCTACTTGTTGCCCAGACAATAAGCAGGTTACCAGTAAATGAGACTACAAATAGGATGCAGTACATCATTACCTTAACGATCTTTAAAGGAACAGTTTCTTGCATGTTTTCGGAAAAAGACGCATTATTGACGACAACCGTTGTATTTAAAGACATGGTGGGAGTAGAGAGATGTCCAGCGACGCTGGTCACATTTGAAAAAGGAATCCAAAAATGTTTTTCTTTTCTTTTCGTGTGGATTCTAGAGCCTAAAGTTCTTCTACTTGCCTTTTTATCTGATAAGTAAGAACATGAAACTCGGGCAGCCTTGGCATCCCTAGACTAATAAGTTTAGTCCAGTGTACCTGGTTTTAATGAGCTTATGAGTAACTTCACCCGATGAATAATAGATGATCTTAGGTAATGTCGAGTAGAGATGGTTCTAGGGCCCAAACATGACTCGTGTGGCACTCCAAGGACCAATACGAAGAGAAAAAGAGTTTTAAAAAAAGTAAAAAGAAGGAACAAGTAAAATGAATAAACATGACGTAGAAATGATTTTATCCAGTCTTAGAGTGGTGTATTTTGAAATAACATCGAATGAGTAAGGTTGTGTAAGGTTGACATGAAACTGATGGACATGGAAGTTCTGTCTATTTTCATTCATAAATATTCAATATAGAAAAGAAGTTCAATACATGAAATAAACCTCTTGAAATACTCAAAGCTCTACGTTTTCTACACACCTATGATTCGAGGGCCAAACGGCATAATAGTTATAAAAGCACTAAAATTTTGATATTGGGATGAAGGCGTAAAACTCCTTGAAAACTTTTGGAATTTGAAATCCATTTTTCAAGTTCACTTGAAAAGTTCCTGAAAAAATTCTAAGATGGTCATTGATAACACCTTGCGATTTGCAAATGCAGTTCTTTCTCAATAGAACGCCCAGGGAGAATTACTTTCCATTTTCCCTATTTATCCCAAACAGCACATACATTTAAAGACCAATTAGTTTGTTAGTAACAGGCACCAATTAATAGATTTTCAACCTGAAGAAAAGTGATCAAACATTCGGAGCCCCAACACAATACGAGCTCTAAAATTCTGAACTAACCGTCTGTCACTAACTGCAACAGTCACTAGGAATAACCTTAGCAGATGAATCAGCAAAACATGTCACCGGCTTCCCAAGGATTAAGTTAAAACAAAGAAATAATATTTAAGAGAATGACATATTGTTAGTTGTGCCTGAGGATCGAGAGGAAGCGTATTTCTCCGGCCTTGTTAGACGTTTACCCCTATACACCAGTAGCTGAGTGAGTGTCAAACAATATTCTAGTTAAATAAGGTCATTTATCGCAATCACGTTCACTTTTCCCAGTTCAACTGGTGGCACATTCTCAAGAGCAAAAGAATTGGTGCGAAATCTTCCTGAACAAGGATTGACGCAGGTACATTTGGAAAACAAGTTTTTGAAATTCTGTCGATAAACTTTAGTGAACCCCAAATAGATGAAGAAGTTGTAACAGGAGCTCGATTCTCCAATGAAAACCACTGAGAAACGTAAATCGTTTAAGGCAGTCAGTGATAAGTTATCAAGGTTTTCAAAAAAGAACAGGAAAGTGACCACTGTAAAAGGTAAAAAGCTTAGAAAGAAAAGGCTGACAATTACTGCAGACATCTTGAGGGCATTCTTGTTTTGACGCTCCCTCACAGATGAAGTGTTTCCTGCTTGCCCTGGTACTGCAGTTCGTTGGAGCTTGAGACTGATACGTAAGTAGAGGAAAGAGATGATAGGTAATGGCATTCCAACATTCAGCACAAAAAAAATGGAAAAATGAATCCTATAGTGTAGGATTGTTGTAACACCAATTCTTGTAAAATCCTGGACGCATTTTGTCGAGTCTCCTGCTTTCACAAGGGTAAAAGTAACAAAATATACGGAAAACATGGCCATTGAAAACATCCAGATCCCTGGGATGATATACTTGAGTTTTGCTCTGCTCAAACCTCCTCTGAATGGATGAACTACAGCGTAGAAGCGATCGAGAGCAATAAACAAACAACTGTAAATCGAAACACCCAAAGAAACGTCTTGCAGGAAAGGTGCTACCTTACAAAGAGCAAGTCCAAAGTCACCCTCAATCAGCCAATTATTGTTATAGAAGATGATGTCCACGATATGTCTTGGCATCGAGAATAAAGGAATGAGAAGATCACTGACCGCCATGTTGGCAATCAGAATATTGGTCGTACTTCTCAGTCGAATGTCTCTACTTGTTGCCCAGACAATAAGCAGGTTACCAATGAATGAGACTACAAGAAGGATGCAGTACATCATTACCTTAACGATCTTTTTAGGAACAGTTTCTGGCATGTTTTCGGAAAAAGACGCATTATTGAGGACAACAGTTGTATTTAAAGACATGGTTGGAGTAGAGAAATGTCCAGTGACGCTGGTCACATTCGGAAGTGCCACCCAAAAATGTTTTTCTTTTCTTTTCTTCTTTTTTCTTTCCTTTTCGTGCGGATTCTAGAGCCTAAAGTTCTTCTACTTGCCTTTTTATCTGATAAGTAAGAACATGAATCTCAGGCAGCCTTGGCATCCCTAGACTAATAAGTTTAGTCCAGTGTACCTGGTTTTAATGAGCATATGAGTAACTTCACCCGATGAATAATAGATGATCTTAGGTAATGTCGAGTACAGATGGTTCTAGGGCCCTTACATGACTCGTGTGGCACTCCAATTAAGGACCTATACGAAGAGAAAAAGAGTTTAAAAAAGTAAAAAAAAGGAACAAGAAAAACTAAGAAGACATAACGTAGAAATGATTTTATCTAGGTTTAGAGTGGTGTATTTTGAAATAACATCAAAAAATTTAAAGTTTAAAGTTGACATGAAATTGATGGACATGGAAGTTCTGTCTATTTTCATTCATAAATATTCAATATAGAAAAGAAGTTCAATACACTAAATAAACCTCTTGAAATACTCAAAGCTCTACGTTTTCTACACACCTATAATTCGAGGACCAAACATAATAGTTATAAAAGCACTAAAGTTTTAATATTGGGATGAAGGCGTAAAACTCCTTGAAAACTCTTGGAAATTGAAATCCATTTTTCAAGTTCACTTGAAAAGTTCCTGATGAAATTCTAAGATGGTCATTGATAACACCTTGCGATTTGAAAATGCAGTTCTTTCTCAAAAGAACGCCCAGGGAGAATTACTTTCCATTTTCCCTATTTATCCCAAACAGCACATACATTTAAAGACCAATAAGGTTGTTAGTAACAGACACTAATTAACAGATTTTAAACCTGAAGAAAAGTGATCAAACATTCGGAGCCCCAACACAATACGAGCTCTAAAATTCTGAACTAACCGGCTGTCAAATGGCAACAATCACTAGGAATAACCTTATCAACTGAATGAAACTTCATAAACAAGATTCTTTGTTGGAGTGGCACCAATAATCAGTATAACTGGTCACCGGCTTCTCAAGCATTACGTTAGAACAAAGAAATATTACTTAAGAGAATGACATGTTGTTAGTTGTGCCTGAGGATCGAGAGGAAGCGTATTTCTCCGGCCTTGTTAGACGTTTACCCCTATACACCAGTAGCTGAGTGAGTGTCATACAATATTCTAGTTAATTAATGTCATTTATCGCAATCACGTTCACTTTTCCCAGTTCAACTGGTGGCACATTCTCAAGAGCAAAAGAATTGGTGCGGAATCTTCCTGAACAAGGATTGACGCAGGTACATTTGGAAAACAAGTTTTTGAAATTCTGACGATAAACTTTAGTGAACATCAAATACATGAAGAAGTTGTAGGAGCAACTCGATTCTGCAATGAAAATCACTGAGAAAAACAAATCGTTGAAGGCAGTAGGTTTTAAATGACCAAGGTTTCCAAAATGCAACAGGAAAACCACCACTGTAATAGGTACAAAGCTTAGGTATAAAAGGCTGATAATAACAGCGGACATCTTGACGGCATTCCTGTTTTGACGCTCCCTCACAGAAGAAGTGTTTCCTGCTTGCCCTGGTACTACAGTTTGTCGGAGCTTGAGACCGATACGTAAATAGAGGAAAGAGATGATAGGTAATGGGATTCCAAAACTTAGAGCAACTATCATATAATTATAAATTCTTGAGTGTAGGATTGTTGTAACACCAATTCTTGTTAACTCAAGGACGCATTTTGTCGAGTCTCCTGTTTTCACAAGCGTAAAAGTAACAAAATGTACGGAAAACATGGCCATCGAAAACATCCAGATCCCTGGGATGATGTACTTGAGTTTTCCTCTGCTCAAACCTCCTCTGAATGGATGAACTACAGCGTAGAAGCGATCGAGAGCAATAAACACACAACTGTAAATCGAAACACCCAAAGAAACGTCTTGCAGGTAATGTGCTAGCTTACAAAGAGCAAGTCCAAAGTCACCGTCAATCAGCCAAATATTGTCGTAGAATATGATATATACGATGTGTCTTGGTGCCGCCAATAAAGGAACGAGAAGATCACTGACCGCCATGTTGGCAATCAGAATATTGGTCGTACTTCTCAGTCGAATGTCTCTACTTGTTGCCCAGACAATAAGCAGGTTACCAGTGAATGAGACTACAAGTAGGATACAGTACATCATTACCTTAATAATCTTTTTAGGAAGAGTGTCTTGAAATTCGGAAAAAGTCGCATTAGCCATGAGAACCGTTGTATTTAAAGACATGGTGGGAGTAGAGAGATGCCCAGTGATGCTGGTCACATTTGAAAGTGCCATTCAAAAATCGTTTCCTTTTCTTTTCTTCTCGTATGGAATCTTGATTCTAGTAAAAGTTACGGGCCTGAAAGTTGCTTCAGGATCACCTAAAGTTCTTCTCCTTACCTTTTTTCCGCTAAGTAAGAACATAAAAGTCGGGCAGCCTTGGCATCCCCAGACGGATAAACTTAAAGACTAGTGCACCTGGTTCCTATGAGCATGACGTAGATAGTGGTGTAGGTAAAACAAGTTCGAAGTTTAAACTGCCAGTTGGACATGATGTGGACATGGGTATAGTCATGACTATTGACTTGAATCAGTCATGAATATTCGATACAGAAAAGAAGTTCAATACATGAAATAAGCCTCTTGAAATACCCAAAGCTGTACGTTTTCTACACACCTGTAATTCGAGGGCCAAACATAATAGTTATAAAAGCACTAAAGTTTTAATATTGCAATGAAGGCGTAAAACTCCTTGAAAAGTCCTAGAATTTGAAACGATTTTTTAAATGCACTTGAAAAGTCCCTGAAAAAGTCTAAGATGGTCATTGATAACTCCTTGACATTTGCAAAGGCAGTTGTCCTTCGTGAGTATGGCTACGGACAATTTATGCAGGCTAAAATTCATCTTGAATAGTACATATATATACGTCTTTATTGTAGCTACCAATTTGACCTTTTTCATGATCAGTCACAATATCATAATGTAATAAATAAAAATGCGATATAATACAATAAATACTAACAATAATTACTAACAATAATAATGTAAACATGAAAATATATAAATATTACAGGATTAGATATATATAATTAATTTAAGTACATTAAAGTACGTTATTTAGTAAAGAAAATATATACATTAAATGCATTTATTTAATTGAAAACTAACTGTTCTCGATCTGTTTTTAAAAAGTGCTACTATAATCAAATTTTTGACTTGCGATTTTTATGTATGGATTGAAAGACCTTTGATAGTGAAGTGAAACGTCGCTTTCCTTTTTCAAATATCTTTTTTCCTTCAAAAGATATTGGAGTTTTAAAAATGGCGGCCTTGTTCCTGATGACGTCATATTCTCAATACTTGCCCAGCCTAGGATTACGATCAACTATATCTTAGCCTAATTTCAATCAAAAACAATCAAATTGAGCAGCATTATAGTATTCTAGCTGTTCTTCAAAATTAACTTTACAAATCAGTTGTCATAGCAACAGCCTAGGTTCCAGGCCAACCCTACCTAAAATTCGAGTTTTTGACATTTCTATCTTTTTAAATATAGGGTATCAAATGAAGCTTGATTAAAATATCTGTTTTAGTCATAGGGAATTGCAAAATGTTGCCAAAAATGTTGTTATGGGCCTGGACACCATGAAGTTGTCATAGCAACCATAGTTTGTCCTTTTTCATGTTACATGCTTTGAATAAAAGTATACTGCAAAGTTTAAATGACATTCATCAATTACTCTCAGAAATAAACTAACATCTATATTGAAGAAAACTGTGAGTTGAGAATATGACTCATCAAAGTCATTATTAGCATAAACTTCAAATTTGAATATCTCGCGAACTAACAATGCTAACAAGAAATGGTAAACGCTAGTTTTCTTCTTTTGGAAAGTACTTTAACATGTCGTAAGATAGTAACAATTGGAGACATTAAAATTTGATCGTAGTAGCACTTTAAAGATGGTCACACTGCCCATTCATATTTAGATCAATACTCAAACTGCTCCACAGCTTACACCCTCGATAGACATCCCCTCGATAGGAAAAAGGACCCCTGTGCTGTTGCGAGACGAAAACGACGGAAGTCTAACTCAATGTTAATTGCATTCAAGGTGGTTATAGTGCTCGTTAGCATAAGGTTTAAACTCAAGAAAAATACAAACTGAACCCAAAACTTAAAAGATCTCATTGATATAAGTAATCTACGAATTTTTTAGCTCTTTACATGCAATACTTTTTGAGATATCAGCTTCCAAAGTTACTGGGTGGCAAAAACGCTAATAAACCCATACATTATCTGTAAAATTTAAAGATTTTGAAAACCGGTTCACGAAAAATATATTTCATGTGTCAAGCTAACATTTTAAAAATAACCTAATTTTATCACGCTCTTTCAATATTCAAAACAGGTTTGGTGTAAATTTGGCTAAAAAGTGAAATCCATATGCTAATAAAGCGAAGATCGGTCAATACATCTCACCGGCTTCTCAGTAAAGCATTATTGTATAACATGCAAAGAAATAATACCTGAGAGAATGACATATTGGTAGTCGTGCCTTAGGAACGAGAGGAAGCGTATTTCACCGGCCTTGTTAGACGTTTCCCCTAAACACCAGTAGCTGAGTGAGTGTCATACAATATTCTAGTTAAATAAAGTCATTTATCGCATTCAAGTTCACTTTTCCCAGTTCAACTGGTGGCACATTCTCAAGAGCAAAAGAATTGCTGCGAAATCTTCCTGAACAAGGATTGACGCAGGTACATTTGGAAAACAAGTTTTTGAAATTCTGTCGATAAACTTTAGTGAAGACCAAATAGATAAAGAAGTTGTAACAACAGCTCGATTCTCCAATGAAAACCACTGTGAAAAACAAATCGTTGAAGGCAGTCAGTGATAAGTTATCAAGGTTTTCAAAAAAGAACAGGAAAGTGACCACTGTAAAAGGTAAAAAGCTTAGAAAGAAAAGGCTGACAATTACTGCAGACATTTTCAGTGCATTCTTGTTTTGACGCGCCCTCACAGATGAAGTGTTTCCTGCTTGCCCTGGTACTGCAATTTGTCGGAGCTTGAGACCGATACGTAAGTAGAGGAAAGAGATGATAGGTAATGGGATTCCAAAATTCAGCGCAAACAAAATGGAAAAATAAATCCTATAGTGTAGGATTGTTGTAAAACCAATTCTTGTCAAATCCTGGACGCATTTTGTCGAGTCTCCTACTTTCTGAAGGGTAAAAGTAAAAAAGATATACGGAAACCATTGCCATCGAAAATATCCAGATCCCTGGGATGATGTACTTGAGTTTTCCTCTGCTCAAACCTCCTCTGAGTGGATGAACTACAGCGTAGAAGCGATCGAGAGCAATAAATACACAGCTGTTAATCGAAACACCCAAAGAAACGTCTTGCAGGTAATGTGCAAGCTTACAAAGAGCAAGTCCAAAGTCACCGTCAATCAGCCAAATATGGTTGTAGAATATGATATAAACGATGTGTCTTGGTGCCGCCAATAAAGGAACGAGAAGATCACTGACCGCCATGTTGGAAATCAGAATATTGGTGGTACTTCTCAGTCGAATGTCTCTACTTGTTGCCCAGACAATAAGCAGGTTACCAGTGAATGAGACCACAAGAAGGATACAGTACATCATTACCTTAATAATGTTTTTAGGAAGAGTGTCTTGAAATTCGGAAAAAGTCGCATTAGCCATGAGAACCGTTGTATTTAAAGACATGGTGGGAGTAGAGAGATGCCCAGTGACGCTGGTTACATTTGAAAGTGCCATTGAAAAATCGTTTCCTTTTCGTTTCTTCTCGTATGGATTCTTGATTCTAGTAAAAGTTACCGGCCTGAATGTGGCTTCAGGATCACCTAAAGTTCTTCTCCTTACCTTTTTTCCGCTAAGTAAGAACATAAAAGTCGGGCAGCCTTGGCATCCCCAGACGGATAAACTTAAAGACTAGTGCACCTGGTTCCTATGAGCATGACGTAGATAGTGGTGTAGGTAAAACAAGTTCGAAGTTTAAACTGTCAGTTGGACATGATGTGGACATGGGTATAGTCATGACTATTGACTTGAATCAGTCATGAATATTCAATATAGAAAAGAAGTTCAATACATGAAATAAACCTCTTGAAATACTCAAAGCTGTACGTTTTCTACACACCTGTAATTCGAGGGCCAAACAAAATAGTTTTAAAAGCACTAAAGTTTTAATATTGGAATGAAAGCGTAAAACTCCTTGAAAAGTCCTAGAATTTGAAACGATTTTTTAAATGCACTTGAAAAGTCCCTGAAAAAGTCTAAGATGGTCATTGATAACTCCTTGACATTTGCAAAGGCAGTTGTCCTTCGTGAGTATGTCTACGGACAATTTATGCAGGCTAAAATTCATCTTGAATAGTACATATATATACATCTTTATTGTAGCTACCAATTTGACCTTTTTCATGATCAGTCACAATATCATAATGTAATAAATAAAAGTGCGATATAATACAATAAATAATAACAATAATTACTAACGATAATAATATAAACAGTTATCGTAGATTAATAAATTTTACACCGTAGTGAAAATAGGAACTGACGTTTCGGACGTTAGTCCTTCGTCGGAAACGTCAGTTCCTATTTTCACTACGGTGTAAAATTTATTAATCTACGATAACTGTTTCATTAGAAACACCGACGCAGTCCACGCTAGTGTTCACTAGCCATCATCCACATAATAATATAAACATGAAAATATATAAATATTACAGGATTAGATATATATAAATACATTAAAGTACATTAAAGTACGTTAATTAGTAAAGAAAATATATACATTAAATACATTAATTGAAAACTAACTGTTCTCGATCTGTTTTTAAAAAGTGCTACTATAATCAAATTTTTGACTTGCGGTTTTTATGCATGGATTGAAAGACCTTTGATAGTGAAGTGAAACGTCGCTTTCTTTATACAAATATCTTTTTTCCTTCAAAAGATATTGGAGTTTTAAAAATGGCGGCCTTGTTCCTGATGACGTCATATTCTTAATACTTGCCCAGCCTAGGATTACGATGAACTATATCTCAGCCTAATTTCAATCAAAAACAATCAAATATATTGAGCAGCATTATAGTATTCTAGCTGTTCTTCAAAATTAACTATACAAATCAGTTGTCATAGCAACAGCCTCGGTTCCAGGCCAACCCTACCTAAAATTCGAGTTTTTGACATTTGTACCTTTTTAAATATAGGGTATCAAATCAAGCTTGATTAAAATATCTGTTTTAGTCATAGGGAATTGCAAAATGTTGCCAAAAATGTTGTTATGGGCCTGGACACTAGTAAGTTGTCATAGCAACCATAGTTTGTCCTTTTTCATGTTACATGCTTTGAATAAAAGTATACTGCAAAGTTTAAATGACATTCATCAAATACTCTCAGAAATAAACTAACATCTATATTGAAGAAAACTGTGAGTTGAGAATATGACTCATCAAAGTCATTATTAGCATAAACTTCAAATTTGAATATCTCGCGAACTAACAATGCTAACAAGAAATGGTAAACGCTAGTTTTCTTCTTTTGGAAAGTACTTTAACATGTCGTAAGATAGTAACAATTGGAGACATTAAAATTTGATCGTAGTAGCACTTTAAAGATGGTCACACTGCCCATTCATATTTAGATCAATACTCAAACTGCTCCACAGCTTACACCCTCGATAGACATCCCCTCGATAGGAAAAAGGACCCCTGTGCTGTTGCGAGACGAAAACGACGGAAGTCTAACTCAATGTTAATTGCATTCAAGGTGGTTATAGTGTCTATATGTTAGCGTAAAACAAACTTATCACCAAGATAATCAGGAACTAAATTATCATCATTTTTTATATAACTTGATTGTTAAGGCAACTTTCCAGGAGCTCGAAATTTTTTCCGAGGAAATTAACTTGTGATAAACAAATATTTACATCAGTCTTTTTAGAATTAATTCCAAGCACAAAAAATTAAACATCAGAATATTTCCATGAGCTGTTTATCTCGCAGACCGAAGCTATGACAGACGACACATTAGCAGTGTACACTCTCCGTGCTTTTCCTTACGAAAGAGTGTCTGTAAGAGTCGAGAATCCGAAGAACTTTGCAAAAAATCCAAAAGAACCCTTTTGAGATTGTCATGAAAACTATTTTCAAAAATAACATTTAAAAGTTCAAGAATTTTTATCCATATTTTTCAAAATCGCACAATATTGTCGAAATTCTGCGCCAATTAGGGCCTTTCACCGATTATACGTGGCACGAAGCAAAACTAAGGCAGTTTTGATGGCCGGGCTCATTCATATTATGGATTGGTATTTGGGCTAGTGAAGTAATAGTACGAGTTAATGTTTAGCCAAATTTAAAGTGAAAATATCATCAAACTTAAGGAGCCCCAAAACAATACGAGCCCCAAAATTCTGAACTAACTGACTATCACTAACTGTAAGAGTCACTCTAGGAATAACCTTAGCAATAACACTTCATAAACAAGATTCTATATTCGAGTCCCCTCCATATTAAAACATTTCACTGGCTTCTCAAGCATTATTTTAGAACATGCAATGAAATAATACTTAAGAAAATGACATATTGTTAGTCGTGCCTTAGGAAGGAGAGGAAGTCGATTTCTCCGTCCTTGTTAGACGTTTCCCCTATACACCAGTAGCTGAGTGAATGTCAAACAATATTCTAGTTAATCAATAAAGGTCATTTTTCGCATTCAAGTTCACTTCCCCCAGTTCAACTGGTGGCACATTCTCAAGAGCAAAAGAATTGGTGCGAAATCTTCCTGAACAAGGATTGACGCAGGTACATTTGGAAAACAAGTTTTTGAAATTCTGTCGATAAACTTTAGTGAACACCAAATAGATAAAGAAGTTGTAGGAGCAACTCGATTCTGCAATGAAAATCACTGAGAAACGTAAATCGTTCAATGCAGTCGGTGATAGGTTATTGAGGTTTCCAAAAAGGAACAGGAATATGACCACTGTAAAAGGTAAAAAGCTTAGGTATAAAAGGCTGACAATAACGGCGGACATTTTGACGGCATTCCTGTTTTGACGCTCCCTCACGGATGAAGTGTTTCCTGCTTGCCCTGGAACTGCCGTTTGTCGGAGCTTGAGAGCGATACGCAAATAGAGGAAAGAGATGATAGGTAATGGCATTCCAAAATTCTGTGCAAAATTAATGGAAAAATAAATCCTATTGTGTAGGATTGTTCTAACACCAATTCTTGTAAAATCCTGGATGCATTTTGTCGAGTCTTCTGTTTTCACAAGGTTAAAAGTAACAAAATAATGGGATAACGTGGCCATCGAAAACATCCAGATCCCTGGGATGATGTACTTGAGTTTTGCTCTGCTCAAACCTCCTCTGAATGGATGAACTACACCGTAAAAGCGATCGAGAGCAATAAACACACAGCTGTAAATCGAAACAGCAAAAGAAACGTCTTGCAGGTAAGGTGCTAGCTTACAAAGAGCAAGTCCAAAGTCACCGTCAATCAGCCAAATATCTTTGTAGAAGATGATATATACGATATGTCTTGGCATCGAGAATAAAGGAACGAGAAGGTCACTGACCGCCATGTTGGCAATCAGAATATTGGTCGTACTTCTGAGTCGAATGTCTCTACTTGTTACCCAGACAATAAGCAGGTTACCAGTAAATGAGACTACAAGAAGGATGCAGTACATCATTACCTTAACGATCTTTTTAGGAAGAGTGTCTGGCATGTTTTCGGAAAAAGACGCATTATTGAGGAGAATCGTTGTATTTAAAGACATGGTGGGAGTAGAGTGAGGTCCAGTGACGCTGATCACATTCGGAAGTGCCACCCAAAAATGTTTTTCTTTTCTTTTCTTCTTTTTTCTTTTCTTTTCGTGCGGATTCTAGAACCTAAAGTTGTTCTACTTGCCTTTTTATCTGATAAGTAAGAACATGAAACTCAGGCAGCCTTGGCATCCCTAGACTAATAAGTTTAGTCCAGTGTACCTGGTTTTAATGAGCATATGAGTAAATGCACCCGATGAATAATAGATGATCTTAGGTAATGTCGAGTACAGATGGTTCTAGGGCCCATACATGACTCGTGTGGCACTCCAATTAAGGACCAATACGAAGAGAAAAAGAGTTAAAAAAAGTAAAAAAAAAAAGGAACAAGAAAAACTAAGAAGACATAACGTAGAAATGATTTTATCTAGGTTTAGAGTGGTGTATTTTGAAATAACATCGAAAGATTTAAAGTTTAAAGTTGACATGAAATTGATGAACATGGAAGTTGTGTCTATATTTGCATTCATGAATATTAAATATAGAAAAAGAGTTCAATACATGCATGAAATATACTGTCTTCTTGAAATAAAAAACAGCTCTATGTTTATTTATACACCTATAATTCGATAATGTAATATGATAATATATTTGATATAAGATATAAGATTTGACATAAAATTAGGTAATTACGAGTGGAGATGGCTAGAGGGCCCAAGCATGACCCATGTGGTACTCCATATACCAATGGGGAAAAAGTGGGCATGCTAAACATAATTGATTTAATCATCAATTGGGCTCTGCCTATTATCTTGAATCATTCTTGAATATTCAAAAAGAGTTCAATACATGCAATGAAATATAACTAATGACTGAAATAACCAAAGATCTATGTTTTTTATACACCTATAATTCGAGGCCCAAACATCATTGATATAAAAGTACTAAAGTATTAATTTGGCAAAGATAGGTTGAAAACGGAATACTGATCATAAATAATAAAGGCAGAAAGAATAATGAATATTTAACATGTTGTAATGAACAATCAGAAGTACTAGATATAAGAATGTAAAGGATGGAAATATAAAGAAAAAGAATCGAAAGGACAAAAAAATAATACCTCAGTAGAAATTTCCCACGACAACTAAACTATTTCTTGAATTAACTGACTGGCTTAATTTTATGTAAGTCTATTTTCCTGTGTATGAGACCATGATTATTAGAAATAAATACTACCACAAAGTCAACCATACACTCGTTATGACGGGATGATGTCGATTCAATCATAAGTAGTATTGATGCCAAGTATCACTAACTAGCAAAGCATGTATGACAAAGTATGACACAACAAAACTCACATCTCATTTTACGGTCCGTACCTTAAGCTATGAACAGAAAATTTTATTGACCAATCATAGCGCATGAAATTACTCTGCCATATAATAATACTGAGTACTTGGAACAAGGCTGGTTAACGTTCTACACAACGTCACATTGAAGAATTTAGAAAATAACCTCGGTTCTTTGATACAAACTTGCTGTTCATTGAAGAACACTCGATAATAAATAAGAAAAACATGTCTAAGCTTGTTATTCCTTTGCATTACAACTGGTAACGTGTTTGTGTATATTTGTTTACATACAGCCAAAGTTATTTTTCATGCAGAATTCAGCAATTATTGAAACTTTTTCATTATTGGGGCCTCAATAACTTTGTAATTCACAGCATTATGTTTTCACAAGACAACTTTTTTGAAATATTCGTATTACGGAATAAGAACTGGTAAGTTGCGTAACAACCTCTCTGATGAGTGACTCAAATTCAGAAAAGAGGATGGGCAATGAAAATTTGATTGACAGCTAACAGTAAAGGTTCATGTGCAGGTTAGTTTTCTCAGGACTCAAACGCGGTCAAAAAATTATTTTGGCATAGTTAGCTGTTACGAATCCCATGTCCTAGAACATGTTGCTAACACCGTTATATTTTTCTACCTTGCTGGCCTATTAAATACAAAGCGATCTTCAATTTTTTCTCAGTTGTTATGGTAATTTGAGTCTGTGCTATTTACAAACATCTTAAGACGAAGTTAGATAAAATAAATATTTTCATGCTTTGGAGTTTTCAAACTAAAAAATTCTCTTACGTATTAAATTTTTCAGCGATTCCTTCCCTCTATAAAGCAAAACGTCAATAGTAACATAACTTCAAACCAAATAGTCTTCCTGGAATTGTGAAGCTTAAAAAGGTCGTCACGTTTTACTTTGTGTTTTTCGCTTACCAACAGCACATGGCTGGGAAGCTGCTGAAAGTTTTGCTTGACGTGGAAACGCGCCCAAAAACAGTTACACTTTGGTATGCAGTGTCACGCTCGCACGCACTTAGTATGAAATTTATTTATAGCAAGAGAGCATAAATTTATGCTCTCTTCTTTGTAGTTAATAAACCTCTTGAAATACTCAAAGCTCTATGTTTTCTACACACCTATAATTCGAGGGCCAAACATAATAGTTATAAAAGCACTAAAGTTTTAATATTGGGATGAAGGCATAAAACTTATTGAAAAGTCCTGGCATTTTACATCCATTTTTCAAGAATACTTGAAAAGTTCCTGAAAAAATTCTAAGATAGTCATTGATAACACCTTGCCATTTGCAAATGCAGTTATTTCTCAAAAGAACGCCCAGGGAGAATTACTTTCCATTATCCCCATTAATCCCGAACAGCACATATATACTAACTGAACAGGCACCACTTAACAGATTTTAAACCTGAAGAAAAGTGATCAAACATTCGGAGCTCCAACACAATACGAGCTTTAAAATTCTGAACCAACCGGCTGTCACTAACTGCAACAGTCACTAGGAATAACCTTAGCAACTGAATTAAACTTTATAAACAAGATTCTTTGTTGGAGTTGCACCAATAATCAGTATAACTGGTCACCGGCTTCTCAAGCATTACGTTAAAACAAAGAAATAATTCTTAAGAGAATGGCATGTTGTTAGTCGAGCCTTAGAAGCGAGAGGAAGCGTATTTCTCCGGCCTTGTTAGACGTTTCCCCCTATACACCAGTAGCTGAGTGAGTGTCATACAATATTCTAGTTAAATAAGGTCATTTATCGCAATCACGTTCACTTTTCCCAGTTCAACTGGTGGCACATTCTCAAGAGCAAAAGAATTGGTGCGAAATCTTCCTGAACAAGGATTGACGCAGGTACATTTTGAAAACAAACTTTTGAAATTCTGTCGATAAACTTTAGTGAACACCAAATAGATAAAGAAGTTGTAGGAGGAGCTTGATTCTGCAATGAATGTCACTGGGAAAAGAAAATCGTCGAAGGCAGTAGGTGTTAAATGACCAAGGTTTCCAAATAGGGACAGGAAAGTGAACACTGTAAAAGGTAAAAAGCTTAGAAAGAAAAGGCTGACAATTACTGCAGACATTTTCAGTGCATTCTTGTTTTGACGCGCCCTCACAGATGAAGTGTTTCCTACTTGCCCTGGTACTGCAATTTGTCGGAGCTTGAGACCGATACGTAAGTAGAGGAAAGAGACGATAGGTAATGGGATTCCAACATTCAGCACAAAAAAAATGGAAAAATGAATCTTATAGTGTAGGATTGTTGTAACACCAATTCTTGTCAAATCCTGGATGCATTTTGTCGAGTCTCCTACTTTCACAAGGGTAAAAGTAAAAAGATATACGGAAAACATGGCCATTGAAAACATCCAGATCCCTGGGATGATGTACTTGAGTTTTTCTCTGCTCAAACCTCCTCTGAATGGATGAACTACAGCGTAGAAGCGATCGAGAGCAATAAACACACAACTGTAGATAGAAACACCCAAAGAAACGTCTTGCAGGTAAGGTGATAGCTTACAAAGAGCAAGTCCAAAGTCACCGTCAATCAGCCAAATATGGTTGTAGAAGATGATATATACGATGTGTCTTGGCACTGCCAATAAAGGAATGAGAAGATCACTGACCGCCATGTTGGTAATCAGAATATTGGTGGTACTTCTCAGTCGAATGTCTCTACTAGTTGCCCAGACAATAAGCAGATTACCAGTGAATGAGACTACAAATAGGATACAGTACATCATTACCTTAATGGTCTTTTTAGGAACAGTTTCTGGCATGTTTTCGGAAAAAGACGCATTATTGACGACAACCGTTGTATTTAAAGACATGGTTGGAGTAGATAGATGTCCAGTGACGCTGGTCACATTTGAAAAAGCCATCCAAAAATGTTTTTCTTTTCTTTTTGTGTGGATTCTGGATTCTAGAGCCTAAAGTTCTTCTACTTGCCTTTTTATCTGATAAGTAAGAACATGAAACTCAGGCAGCCTTGGCATCCCTAGACTAATAAGTTTAGTCCAGTGTACCTGGTTTTAATGAGCATATGAGTAAATGCACCCGATGAATAATAGATGATCTTAGGTAATGTCGAGTAGAGATGGTTCAAGGGCCCAAACATGACTCTTGTGGCACTCCAAGGACAAATACGAAGAGAAAAAGAGTTCACAAAAAAGTGTAAAAAAAAAAAAAAAGAACAAGAAAAACTAACAAACATGACGTAGAAATGATTTTATCTAGTCTTAGAGTGGTGTATTTTGAAATAACATCGAATGAGTAAGGTTGTGTAAGGTTGACATGAAACTGATGGACATGGAAGTTCTGTCTATTTTCAATCATAAATATTCAATATAGAAATGAAGTTCAATACACTAAATAAACCTCTTGAAATACCCAAAGCTCTACGTTTTCTACACACCTATAATTCGAGGGCCAAACATAATAGTTATAAATACACTAAAGTTTTAATATTGGGATGGAGGCGTAAGACTCCTTGAAAACTCCTGGCATTTGACATCCTTTTTTCAAGAATACTTGAAAAGTCCCTGAAAAACTTCTAAGATGGTCATTGATAGTAACTTGCGATTAATTAATTTGCAAATGCAGTTGTCGCTCGTGGGTACGTCCAGGGAGAATCGCTTTCCATTTTCTCCCCATTTATCTCAAGCAGTACATACATATTAAGTTTGTTAAAAACAGGGAACCAGTTAACAGATTTTAAACCTGAAGAAAAATATGTCTAAAAATGATAATCTTCCAGAGCCCTAACATTACGTGCTCCCAAGACCTCATGGTCTCTTGGTGCTCCAAAATTTTGAACTAATCGGCAGTCACTAACTGTAAGAGTCACTTGGAATAAACTTTGCAATTAAACTTTATAAACAAGATCCTCTGAGTGGCACCAATAATTAGTATGGGAGCTTTATTTTGTCGGCTACATATACAAACGTAAATCTCACTTGAAAACGGGTAATTTACAACTTGCTGTTTGAATTAAGATATCATGATAACATATTTAATATAAGATATAAGATTCGATATAAAATTAGGTAATTACCAGTTGAGATGGCTAGAGGGCCCAAGCATGACCCATGTGGTACTCCATATACCAATGGGGAAAAAGAGGGCATGATAAACAGAATTAATTTGATCATCAATAGGGATCTGCTTATCATCTTGAATCATTCTTGAATATTCAAAAAGAGTTCAATACATGACTGAAATAACCAAAGCTCTATGTTTTCTTATACACCTATAATTCGAGGCCCAAACATCATTGATATAAAAGTGCAAACGTTTTTATTTGGTTATGATATGTCAAAGGATGAAGAGTAAGGAGATTGTCATCTGGTCGAAACGGATAATAAATACTGAATTATTATACCTCATTAAGGCAGAAAGAATAATGAATATTACAGTGCGAATCGAAAAACAGTGGGTACCCAGAAATATTTCAGAAATCGTGTATCGTTCGTTGAGCAATCTAAAGCAACTCTCTAACTGCAAGAATTCGACTGATTTGTAGTCAGATAAACTTCATGTAGTTAAAAAGTCGTTTCAGATTGTTCAACGAACAATAAACGATTTCTGAATTATTTCTGGGTGCCCACGGATTTTCGATTCGCACTGTAATATGTTGAAATAAGCAATCAGAATGAGTACTGGATTGAAGAAGGCGAAACTAAGAAAACCGTCGGTAAAAACGTTCCCGCTGTTTACCATAAAAGCAAGAAAAAGCCATAATAATATCACCAGACGGCATAAAGGTCGAATTACAGCTGCACCAGCCAATTTCAACATTTTAGCCGAGATACCATCAACCCCAGCGGACTTCAGTATTGAAGGGTATACTAACCAAAAGTTCTGAAATGACTGATTTTAACTGTAGCTTTCGGAATGGAAAAAGTGTCCAAGGAGGACTTCTTTTATTTTACATAAGATCTCAGCTTGTCAAACTTTGGTACGGGATCGTCGTTGGTAGAGGTTCCAGATGCGACACTTGTAAAATGGGTGTTAAACGCTTCAACAATATTCTGTATCCCAGAGATACACTGTTGCCCAATTAAGAACTGAACCGTACCAGATTTTATATGTTGACCAGCCAAATCCTTAATGTATTTCCACAAGCGTTTAGGGTTATTGCAATTTTCCTTTAGTGCAGAATGATAATACTTTCTTTTAACATCCCGTAGCTTACACGGCGCATGATTCCTGGACAGTTTATAGTTCCACCAGTCTGATTCAGAATTGGTCGCCCGAGCTCTTTTCAATAGCCTATCCCGCGCATATCATTGATACAATTTAGAATCTCAGCGGATATCCAATCCGGCTGCCTTTGTTTCCTCACACGTTTGGATTTCATGGGAGCATGATCGTCAATAGCGGAAATAAACAGTTTCTGCCATGCGTCAAATATATTATCAATATTATCAAAAACAAAAGCCGAGTCCCAAGGGACACGCGTGAAAAACGTCTGCGCATGCTCTAAGTCCGCATGCAAATTAGCCAAAAGCGTCTTCGTGCTTTTGTAAAAATATGCAAATTTGACTTTCACACTTGCCTAAAGAATAGTCTTTACAAAATGCCAAAACTTAAAGTCAGTTCTTGAAACTTAAGGCTAATTCTTTCATAATGCCTTTATTAATACAGTATCTTGGTCCCACAAAAGTATACCCACGAACGTTTTTGTATACTTGGAGAAAACAAGCATTTATTTTCTCACTAAAACTCTCGTAAATTCTTGGAAAGCGTGCTGAAAGGCACGCATGCGCAAACGTTTTTCTCTAGTGTCGTCCCAAGGTATAACTGATCAACTGAATTAACAAAGGCCTTCTCATCAAAACGCTTCATGTCACGATACTTAATACATTAATATAATTATGACACAGTTTAGAATCTCTGTCCGACAGGCGTTGTTTATACTTGCGAGTAGCAAAATCCGGCGTGTGATCTGATAGGCCAATTCCAATCGTTGTAACGTTAGTTATGCGTTCTGCATGGTTAGTGAACAAAAGATCTAAACATATCCACTAATAGGGCTTGTCACAGAAGAGACCAACTGCGTTAAGCTCAAGGAATTTAAGCTTTTAATGAGACGATGTTTGATATAGGAAGCTTTATGCAAATAGTTGATGTTGAAATCACCAACAACAATAACTTCATTGCATTTCAAATGAGCTCTTTCGATGTTTTATTTTCTTTTTCTCATCAGTTTCCATGGAACTTGACGGTGGACGTAAGAAAAAAATAATAAATAAATAAAATCGAACGATTTGATTTTGAAAGGACACACATCTTACAAAATCCCTTCAATTTCATTGCTCTAAAGATCCGTCCGACGTTTAGCTTGTAGGTTAACATTCACAAAAGCCAATATTCCGCCACCTCCTTTAGCAGTTCTATCTTTGCGGTAAACTTGATGGCCAGGAACAGTAAATAAACAGTCCGGTACATTGGGTTTTAAAAATGTCTCAGTAAGAAATAAAATATCGACTTGACTCCTGTTGAAACTACTAAGTAGAAGTTTTACCTGTTCAAATTTACTGTCCGTCAAATAGTTAATGTTCCATTGTCCAAAACGAATCCCAAAACAAAACAAAACAACAGAATTTCAATCCAAATTGAGCTGCATTTCGACGTGCTGCAAGGGGTCTACAACGTTCTTTTTAGTTTTTCAGCTTAATAAATCCAAATCACCGCTGCTTATATACCCATTTCGATAAAGTTGGTCAATTCCTAATCCACTGAGCTGCAGGTGCTCGGGTGTTGTATGGCGGCGTTCTTGCAAGTAGGTGTATTTTATTTATGTACATATTTATATCAGATTTTAATGACATTTTTATATTATATAGGATACCTCAGCTGTATGTAACTAAGTTTTTATTTACAAAGTTACATATTAACATATTTTATTAATTAATTTATTTTATTATTTCAATAGAATGTAATATTTTAGGCGCATTTGATCATATCCAAATGCGAATTTGCGCCTTCATACAAGTAATAAATTATTATTAAATTATTAATAAGAAACGCTAAAAGCTGAGACTGGCAAGGATTATGGGTAAATACATTTTACACGTTTTAACCGCTCGATAAACTATTGATTGATTGAATATTTACCAGTTACAGTTTCACCTCCTATGAGCATCTTCCGAGTTGCACTTTGTATCAAAAAGTAGTACTTGTTGGATATGAAATGTTTCCCATGATTCTCTGCGGTCTCAGCTTTGTAGGTTAATTTTTGGCAAGAGAGCATAAATATTTATGTTCTCTTGTTTTTGACGAGTATTATACTTTATTGAAATGAGATATAAAATATGGCTTGAGTCATTCTCATATGTTATTGTACATACTGGAGCTATTTACTTATGAATTGTCCACGTGTGAGTCACTCTAATGCTCTGCTTTTGTTTCCTAACAACCTAATCTAAACGTCCATCAAAAGCTCAATGTATTGTTACAAGAGATCTTGCACACAAAGATATCGGTAAATCTCTTTTACTTGTGTCATAATTAGTTGACAAAAACAATGCTCTAAATCAAATTATAAACAAATTGAAGTGCATTGTATTGTTGTACAAGTGTCTGAGTAACAGGCAACCGAGTTTCTAGGTGTCTGGTTTATGTGAAAGGTAGTAAGCTGCTCCTGCTCTGAGAGCACTGAGATTTCAACAGTCAGTTTTTTATTCCTTAGTCATGAATTTAACAGATGATAACTAGCGGTAAGCTAGTGTGGGCTGCGTCGGTGTTTCTAATGAAACAGTTGTGATAAAAAGATAAATTTTACACCGTAAAAAATAAGAAAGATCACTTACTGACGTTTCGGACGCTAGTCCTTCGTCGGAGTAAAAATTTAACAGTTGAATAGCCAACTGCACGAGATTTAAAAACTCATCTGACAATTTTTCCATCTGCTTTTTCTATGGAAATGTAAGTATTTCAACACTGAGACGAAAACATCGAATTAATTTTTTTCCCCTGACATTTTCCTTGATTTCCTTGTTCCATCGATGCACATTGCCGATTGGTTTTCGGTGGTAATCAACGTCTTTTGTATAGACCGCGGAATTCCAAAAGCAGCTCAATTCGTGCGACAAAACAGTGAATTTCAACCGATTTTTTTTTCTTTTTCAATTTCTTTTGCTTTGTTGTCCATGTTTAGTTGCATTGCGGGGAATATACTAAAAGGGGTCTGTTTAATCTGATTGAAATTCTGACTAAACGAACAAAAAAGGCATTGCAAATATTAAAGTCAATTGTATGGCTTTTTTTTGTTGATAAAAACTTTATTGTAAACAAAAATGAAAAAATAACATTTAAAGATCTCATCTTGGCCAAAAAATTGTTGAATCTAAAGAATAGCAATTTTAATATAAGTTTACTGCTTTTTATAGAAAGATCCAAGACTTGAGTTGCCATTCCTATGTTCTGATTGCGTATTTTGAGTGAACATATGGAACACCGCAGACAAAGAAGTGGTTGGTGAGAACATTAGACATAAAGATGTTTGAGCAAAGGGTAGTTAAAGATTACATGAAAAGAAAAGAAGACGATAAAGTAAATATATGAAACGATTAGGTAGAAAAACGGTGTTGAACTACACATTAGTAAGTTTAGAGATGATAACTAGCGGTAAGCTAGTGTGGGCTGCGTCGGTGTTTCTAATGAAACAGTATGGATAAAAAGTTAAATTTTACACCGTAAAAAATAAGAGAGATCACTTACTGACGTTTCGGACGCTAGTAAGTTTACATACACACGCTAAGGAGGAGCAGAGGAGGAGCAGAGGAGGAGAAAGAGAACGAGAAGAAGATGGTGAAGATAAAATAGCACTAAGTAGTAGTAGTACCAGTAACAGCAGTAGTGGCAGTGGCAGTGGCAGTGGCAGTGGCAGTGGCAGTGGTAGTAGTAGTAGTAGTAGTAGTAGTAGTAGAAGAATAGTAGTAGTAGTAGTAGTAGAAGAATAGTGGTAGTAGTAGTAGTAGTAGTAGTAGTAGTAGTAGTAGTAGTAGTAGTAGTAGTAGTAGTAGTAGTAGTAGTAGTAGTAGTAGTAGTAGTAGTAGTAGTAGTAGTAGTAGTAGTAGTAGTAGTAGTAGTAGTAGTAGTAGTAGTAGTAGTAGTAGTAGTAGTAGTAGTAGTAGTAGTAGTAGTAGTAGTAGTAGTAGTAGTAGTAGTAGTAGTAGTAGTAGTAGTAGTAGTAGTAGTAGTAGTAGTAGTAGTAGTAGTAGTAGTAGTAGTAGTAGTAGTAGTAGTAGTAGTAGTAGTAGTAGTAGTAGTAGTAGTAGTAGTAGTAGTAGTAGTAGTAGTAGTAGTAGTAGTAGTAGTAGTAGTAGTAGTAGTAGTAGTAGTAGTAGTAGTAGTAGTAGTAGTAGTAGTAGTAGTAGTAGTAGTAGTAGTAGTAGTAGTAGTAGTAGTAGTAGTAGTAGTAGTAGTAGTAGAAGCAGCAGCAGCAGCAGCAATAGCAGCAGTGAGAAGACTGAAGAAGATGAAGAGAAGAAGAAAAAAGGAAAAAAAGAAAGAACGAGAAATAGACGCAGTAACTGTACAAATCGGATTAATAACTAACTGAATTAAAAACTACAGAAAGCATGCCGTTCTTTGCTGGGGTTCTTTCCAGTTTTCTTCCAAAGACTAGATGATCTTCATCCACTGACCTTCCACAAGACAGATATTTACTGACTCATTGAGTGCATCCTGTTAACATTGCGCTACTTCACTCAAGGGTTCAGTTTAGCAGGTGGACGAGTGAACAGACTAACATTTAAGCGTGTATCTGGTTTTAACAGGCTTCTGACAAAACGCCTATTGTACTGAGGAATTGTTATGGGCGCGTGGCCAGGACTTTAGGATATCACAACCTAAATAAAAGATAATTAGGCAGTTAAGATCACCAATCATCAATCACCATCGTGAACAAATAATACTTGTTATCCCCTAGTAAAATATCCATTTGAATCTTCACAACAAAAGCATTTTTGAATTAATTGACTTTCCCAAGACGTAGTATGTTATAAAATTATTCACATGTTTGTTGAGTGAAGTGTGCTTTAATTTAGTTGTATATTCATCCAGTTTGGTAAAATTAATTAAGTGAATGGTTGTTTAATGAAAACACTTCCTACTCTTTCAATGTCTGGTCGAAGAAACTGAGTTTGCGAAATAAGAGTTCTTTTTATCTGTCTGTGCACGTAAAATTACGAGTGTTAGTTAAAAGGTTCCTTACAACATCACAATACGTATTTTTTCTTGTACAAGCCGTACAAACCATGACCGTTTTTCTCTGTTGAAACCCGAAGAATTAGTTTGAAAAGAACTAAATCTGGATTTAAATGTCAGATATTGTGTTGAGGAACGGCTATTGTTGTGATTTAAAAGGACTTCTGTTCTCGACTGAAGAATTTTTGGTCCTTCTTCAACGCTTTCAACAAGGAGATATGTTCTGAGACTTTCCTAAGGAGTTTCTTGGTGAAGTATACCGTTCGTTAAACGATTCTTAGGAATTGATTTAAATAGTAATAAAGGTTTATAGGTAATCGAGATTTCCTCAGTCTTCCAGCAGCACGTGGCCTTTACACGTGGTAGACAATAGATTGTACAATGCCACGCGCGGTCACCAAAACAGTAATAACAGCTAATTGACTTTAAATTATTCACATTGGACTGCCCGAAGCCGTGAGCATTTCAACGTAAATAACTTAGACAAACGGCCACCTGTCTTGATCGGACGAGACGACTGGCCCTGATTGGTTGAAGACTGTCACGTGGGGTCATGATGAGTCTGTATGCGTTGGGGATTTGAATGTTGAGCTTTAAATCTTCGCTCCATGACAAACTACAGTCGGTCCGTGACTATGCGGTTGGAAGAGATATCGTTAAGTCGAGATCTCACCATTGGCTCGATAACCATTTCCTTCCCAAGGAGGCTTGGGCTATTATGTGGAGAGCTTTGAATTCGTTCTGGTACCTTTGGATTCTACTCAACTACAAGGCGGGTAATGTAGTTCAAATAACGGGGAATTTCTGTTTAATCTGACGTCTACGGGTATTCTAGTGTTTAGATGTTTACAACTTGCCAGCGCTTACTCATCCGTGGTCTTGTACCATTTCCTTCTAGACGGTTACTACTATCAGAGATTGAAGTCCTACGAGGGACGCACTTGTAAACCTCGTCTTGTCAAAAAGATTTATCACAGGTTCTGTAAAGATTACACGCCCTGCAGAACCGTAAAAAACTGCAAAGAACCCAACGATAGGTGTATTTGTGATGCAGACTGTGGAAATATCTGCTTCGATCCAAGTAAGTACACGACCATTTTTACCGTAGCGTTACATGCTGCTAGAATCTGTAGACCTCTTGCACGACTTGTAGTCGATTCATTCCGCATAATGCCTCGTAGCTAAATAACAAATCGCTGTCCGCATATCAGTCAATACGTCAACACAACTCTAAGTGTGCATATTCTCTTTCGCGGAAGTCCGTTTTTGTGTCAGTGGATTGTTGTAACTGGGAGTGAGTATCGACCATGCCGTCAGGACGTCACTCAAACCCAAAGCCAAACTTCAGCTTGCCACAGTGTGAGCCATATATTAGAACGCAATCAGTGGTTATTGCGGGTGAAACATTGTATATGATCCACGTCTGCTATGATTAGAAGGAATTATATTTTGATCGTTCGTGCTACTCTGCCATTGATGTTGTTTTTTCTCTGGTATTATTTATCAACGAAGATTATTCGGTTAAGAACAGATGTGCTGTGCTAGAATATTGTGTACTTTTGGTCACTCTTAATCACCGCCAATTGAAACGTTTTCTTCCTGTATTGCAAAGATGCGAAGTTTGGTCCTTAAAAGCGCTCAACGCTAAAAACGCTGAAGAAATCTACCATCGTTCATTTTTAACAAAAAAGATTTGCAAACGAAAGATATTGTTTTCTGAGAACCTGAGTCGCTTTGACACCTGAATGAATGAATATTCAAAGCCGAGGTTTTGAATGTTGAAATTAGAACTTCAGTTTGCTTTGATTTGAACTTTAAACAATCCAGTTCGACGTTGAATGTCAATTTTGTACATCTTTCTTTGACCGTTAAAATCGAACTTTCCATTCCTCTTAATCGTCAATTTTCGCTTTCACAAATTTATTACGAAGCGATAAAAAGAGATTGACTTTGAACCACAATGTCTTTGTTGACAAATCAAAGAATTAATCTCAGGCTAGGCTGTAAAGTATTCGAAGAAAACTGCTTAATTTATATTCACTCATGTACTTTTTCGCTATGAAATCACTACCAATTCACAGATGTGTTGTAAGGTCTTGTAATACTTAAGTGATCACTATCAGCTGAGAGTTTAAAGTAGTATCAGCCCTAGACCTCGGCTGTCTAAATCAGAGATACGACATAATTGAGCTAGATGGCCCAGTAGAGACACATTCATACTCATTTTCTAGTATTATTTTCTTTTGTTCCTTTGGGATTGACAGTTATACAGTGGATTCTATTCTTGGCACGTGGACCCGCACGCTTTCTAGAATAAACAATTACACAAAGACCCGAAATCTTGTCTCTTGATTTAAAAACATCTTCGAGCGCTCAGCTCAGAAAAAAAATTGAATTCGACTACAATTCTATACCACTTTAAATCAAAAAAACAAAACAATTTTTTTAAATTTTTTTTTTTTTTTTTGTCGCAGCTTGAGTCACGCCTTATGAGTAATATATTTTCTACGCCTTGCTCGACATTACGAGAGTTCTTTTTATTAGTGCAATTCTCAACCCCCCGGGGCTGTTTTCATATTCTATATGCAACTAAAATCTCTTTTAACCCATTTATGTAGATTTTCTTCATTAAGGAAAAAAATGCCGAAAGTTCTAAGATTTTGATCAATAAACTTTATAGTCTCACATATATTTCTCAGTATATTTGATCGCATTTATATAGGGTTTTCACGGATCACAGTTTTCAAGATTTTTTTTTGTGTTTTAAGTTTCAAAGCCCCAATTTTATGCGAAAATTTTCTTGGCCAAAAACTTAGTAGTGAAGACTTTGTCATAGTTGTAGACCTCAAGAAAGTCTTTAAAATGTGATTTACCCACCAAACAATACAATCGTAATCGGATTTACTGAGAAAGAGCTTCCAGTTTTGACTTCCCATCAAAGTTTGATGAGAAGAGTTACAGCGATTTCAATAATTGATGTCGAATATTTAAAAACTTGAAACTTAAGTGAGAAAATGTAACAGCCAGCGATTTGGCCTGAGGAAATTGCCGATAATGACTTGCCGATTTTGATGATTTTAATAGGTGTGTGAGCTGGAGCGCTGTTTACTTGAGCATATGTTCCAGAAAAGCTTTCATGGCGGATCAGAGTTTTTTACGAGTGTAAGGGCCTTTGAAAAGTTTTCTTTTTTCTTGTGGCGACGTGTCAAACGTCATATCTTCTTACCATGTTTGCACAAAGCTAAGATCAATAATAGTTTTCAGAGAACAAAAAACATCCATCCTCTTCTTTAAATACGAATAATTCAAACCGAGTTCAAAAGAGAGTACTGTTTGCCATAGTGATGAAAGGTTTCTTTTTTCATACAAAAAAAGTGAATCTATGAATAACTATCAAATAAGCACAAGTCATAAATAACTCTATTGGTTGGGCTACAAGTCGCAGGTGCTAGGGGAAGATAACATACAGGGTTTTGACTATCCTTTGATCCATAGTTCTGGCAATACTGTGCGGCTTGGCTAGCCTTTCGTTTTAAACAATTCATCTTTAATTAGAGATAGATTCAATAAAGGTTTCGCATGGGGATCCTGCCATATTGATTCGCAAACACACTGACATCAGAATGGCTTTTGGCGGGCCCCTGGTGTTTTAAGGTGCAATTCTTCACTAGATACCTCAGTTGACGTTTTGAATTAATAAAGTATGTTAAAACTGCTATGTTTGAATAGCCTATCACACAGAATAGTAACTCTAATTTCTACCTTTATATATTATTATCTAAAATTATGTCATCGTAACTTTAACTTTACAAAATTAAGCGTATAAAAAAAACTTAAATTCGAGTCGTTTGTCTTATTACAAATACTAATACCGGATATGTTTCGAAAAACAATATTTTATTAAAGAACGTTGGGAAAATATATGTGTGTTTTATGTTTAGGAAACACTGTTAAACGGTTTTAAAAGGCAGGAGTGATGGTTTGTCGATGTATCGTGAGTCTTAACTCAGAGGCAAGGATGACTAAATTATCAGCTCAGTCAGGTTGAATTTTGAACCGTTCAAAATTTTGACCAGTGCGTACCGTTTACACGGAACCGCCTCTTTAATTTGCACGGCTTGGCGTTTAAATTTTGTCCGGATAGCACAGTTCCATGTAAAGGGAACGCCTAAACTTACAACGTTTTTTTGAATGGTTAAAAATTCGTCGGGGTACAGTGTAAGGCCAGCCCCAGTCTCAATTCACTTCAGGGAAATATGATTTACAAAAATTAGCTTTTCAAGTCAAAATAACTTTTTTAACAATGTTGATTTTTTTTCATCTAAAAATTTTAAAGATAATTTAGAGGTTATTTTATCGACTCGTTCATAGTTTCAAACTCACAGTATTATAGCGAAACTCGTACTTCCAATATAATAGTAGCAAAAATAATTCAATATATAGATCTCGTGTTTACTGACTATGTGGAATTTAATAAATTTAAAAATCAGCTTTAGTAAAAAATTCGACCTCAGTGACCAAGTTGACCAAATCGTGGATTTCTGGTCTCTATAGTCGTCGGCAGTCCACTACAGAACTCTACTGGCTATCAATATTATTAATGCATTTAATACTGCTCCAGTTCCTGAGCTTATTGTCTTATTCAATTATGGAATTTTATTGTTCTGAATTTAAATAAAAATATCAGGCATGCAGACATCGATTGGAAAGAAAATAAAGCCAATTGTATTTTGAATTTGCGATGAAAAAAACCCGCGGAAAATAATTTTCAATATTACCAGCTTAAATTTCTTCATAAAATTTTCTGAATATTATCTTAGTACGAAGAAGTAGAGAGATAAGTCGATATTGCAAGCTTTATTTGCAACGGTGATTATAGGCACTTTGAATGGCTTTAGCAATCAAATTATGCCATTAAAGTTCGTTAATTTTAGTGAGTCAATTGTTCTTGATAGCTTATATTATCGTTGCATTTCGCAGTCTGGAAAGGCTATTTCCGAGCGGATTAGGAAAAAATCCGAGATCTTAAATCTGTTAGGATTTGAATTTCATTTACTTTGCTGTTGATATTGGCTGTAGACGATATAGAGGTATATTGAAGTATTGTTCTAATAGTGGAAGGAATTCGAGAATGTACACCAGTAGAGGGAACAGCGAGAAATGTTGAAAACTTTGACTACACTACATGCAAACATTTTTACGATTTTTACGATTATTTTTTCCTTTCTTGTTATCCCTTTTTTTTTCCATTTTTTTTTCCATTCCATTCCATTCCATTCCATTCCATTCCATTCCATTCCATTCCATTCCATTCCATTCCATTCCATTCCATTCCATTCCATTCCATTCCATTCCATTCCATTCCATTCCATTCCATTCCATTCCATTCCATTCCATTCCATTCCATTCCATTCCATTCCATTCCATTCCATTCCATTCCATTCCATTCCATTCCATTCCATTCCATTCCATTCCATTCCATTCCATTCCATTCCATTCCATTCCATTCCATTCCATTCCATTCCATTCCATTCCATTCCATTCCATTCCATTCCATTCCATTCCATTCCATATCATTCCATTCCATTCCATTCCATTCCATTCTATTCGCTTCAAAATACTAAATCCGAATAAACAGAAACCCTGGCATTTTTGCTTGTTCTGTGTAAGATATTTATATTTTTTAATCAGGTATAGAGCCTCCGAGTTTCTTGATTCGCTGGGTTATCAGTCATGCAAAAAATCGAATAAAAATCTATCTTCTTCGCCAAAGGAATCCCAATCAGGCAACATAAATAAAAACTTTGCACGTAACAAAGGCCGAATACATATTCATCAAATACTTCATTTCATAATGAGAGAATCATCATAACAAACTGTGTACAGTCGCTGTAATAATTCGACTTGCGTGTGACGTCACTACTTTTTGTTATATCCTCCAACATGGTGGCAATGTTTGAACCCCTTGCACGTCACGTCAAAGCAGCTCAATTTGGAGGTAAAAACAAAAGAATTTCAATCTCCTGAGAATTGGATCCTATTGTTTTGTCCTCCAAATTGAGCTGCATTCCGACGTGCTGCAAGGGGTCTATTTGCCCTCAGTTTTATTTCCACGAAAAGGACTGCACGCCGCTCATAGAGCACGAAAAACATTCACAGTATAAAATAGAGTTCACGAATAAGACACAGAATAAACAGCTATTACAAAAAACGTTGAATACTGAATACTGCACACTGAATAGTGCATACTGAAAAATGTATTCCAAGACCGAAATGCATTTTGGGTCATATAATATTATCTTAAGTAAAATCAATAATAATTATTTATTTTATTTGTAGTGCATTCCATCCAAAAACAAAATACTAGCTGACATATAGAGAGCAAATCACTGTATATTTACTTTTTATTTCAAATTAATGAGACCCACAATGCCCTTTGGTCTTGGAATGCACTATTCAGTATGCAGTATTCAGTATGCAGTATTCAGTATCCAAATTTTTTTGAAATAGCTGTAAATAACAGATAGCGCACGTGTAATTCATAGCGTCTTTAGGATTTGCGTGTAAAGGTAGAACAAAGTGAACTGTCCAACTCGTAAATTACAAAGTATCAAACCAAGACTACATATATATTATCTTAGCATTACCACAATATTGTTCCATCAGTGAGGTTAAAAACCATGAAATATGTATCATGTGATCTTTATCGACGGATAACGACGTGAGTGTGTTTTGCGGTATCAATATAGTATCTAGAAAAGTACAGTCACTTTATCTGGTGAATAATTCAAGTTTCAGTAATGCTTTACTACTTACTATTAAATACATTGTCAGTCCATGGCCTTGGCGCCCAAATTATTGAATATTGAAACTGAAAAACAAAGGAGTATTGTAAGAGATTCCAGTTTTTGACTTGAGAACTCTGTATCAGAACCTTTATAACCCTTTTTTTTTAACCTTTAATTTTTCTTTCTTTTTTTTTTTTTTTTTTTTCTTTCTTTCTTTCTTCAGTTTCTTTCTTCTTTTCTTTTCTTTCTTTCTTTTCTTCCTTCCTTATTTTTTTCTATTTTCCTTCTTTCTTTCTTTCTTTTTCTCTCTCTCTCTCTCTCTCTTTCTTTCTTTCTTTCTTCCTTTTCTTTTTTTTCTTCTTCTTCTCTTTTTTTAGAAGATATTCGGCTAATAATATAAGTTTTCCTTTCCTTCTATCCTACAATCATGATCTTGATTTTCTTTCTATAGATTATAAGTGATATTTAAATTAACTATATTTATCAATTCCTGATTGGTTCTTTTATCTTTCGCCCTCCTTTCCTTATATTTCCCCCTCGCTTTCTTTCTGGTCACTTCCTTTCCCTTTCGGTTCGACTCTCGTCAGTCTGCCCACTAAAACCGTCTGATACAAGATTATCCTGGATTAGATAAACTATCAAAGTTCTATCAAGTATTGGCCCATAAATTATATCAGCTGTGATTTATAGTGAGCATTGTATACAGGAACTGAAAATGGCGGATATTTTCCGATATCGATACCTTCCAGAGATATAGAAGTCGATATATCATGACTGAAAGGAATTACAAATTATAACATAAGGTCTCAATTAATTTAGAATAAGATTAAACGTTGAACTTTACATGAGCCGAACCCAATGACATCAAAGAAGACCGCCTTCCTATTATCCATTGTTTTCAATACGTTCGGCTCATGAGAAGATCGACCTTAGCCTTACCATCATAAGATAAGGCCTCAATAATTTAGGGTGGAAGGTGGTTGTTACTGAAATGCCTAGAATCTGTATCATTATTTTTTTAGTGGGGAGGGTGCCTGACTGAACTAAAGACATGAGTACATTTTTCATATATGATATATTTTTGTTAATGACTTAAATTCTTTTAGTCTATTAGTATATGATTCTTTCTAAACCAAACGAAGCTTGTGCCATATATTTTACAGTGTAAGGATTAAGGCCCAGTTCAAACGTCGACTTTCACATGAGTCGAACTCATTGAAAACAATGGATAATAAAGCGGTCTTCTTTGATGTCATTAGGTTCAGCTCATGTGAAGACCAACGTTTGAACTAGGCCTTAATAGAGATCAAAAGATCATTTGTCCATGCGCTAGCAGGTCACGTGATGTTGTTCCGCCATGATGGAGGTTGATAACCGATGCTTGTCACAGCATGTGTTATACATAGGGTGTATAAAAAAAAAGGGTGTAAAAATGTGCCAGTCAAACATATGACAAAACATGTAGATTCCAATATGGCGGCCATGATCACGTGATCCACCGTTCTGGGTGCCACCTATCGACGAAAGAGAAAAAATGACTAGAACAATGAAATATAGATATTTATATAACTAGTAATGGAAGATAACCACAACATAAACAAGGTTTATGACCTGACTTAAAATAACTGGCTATTTTTAAACCCGTTGAAGGAGCCTCGGCCCTTAGGGATTGTTTTCTAGTTGTGTATTGTCTACTGTAATTTAAGATGTATGAGAAAGAGCTAAATAAAGATGTTTTGGCAATTGTCAGCGCATATTACCAGCTATTTCTAGCATTAGTAGGCACTGCCCATCCATCTCATTATTTATTCGCACTAATCCATCTAATCCGCTGACATGCATACCTATACGCTAGAAACTAATTTATACAAAAAAATCCTAACTTAATGTTTTGCTAAAGAATTGTTTCTATTAATCGACTCTCCGATTCTTTGCAGTTATTATTTGAGGATCGATATTTTTGAAGTTTTATTTCTTCTTGGGTCAACCCTACGTCCCCTACCCCTCCCCCTCCCCTTGAGATAGTAGTGATTTGGAGTAGTAGGGGGAGGGATGGCGATGGAGTTTTCGGCATTTGCTTTTAACTCAGTAAAGAAATTTAAAAAAATTGAGACTCAAATTTCACAGTCAAATCAATAGGTACATTTTTTTTCGTTTAGCTCTAGAAGACATAACAGCGTTATGCTCCGGTCGAAAGCGTTACTAACTGTTTCACAAACGCATAACTGAACACATCTCCTGCATATATCCATAGTAATTGATCTATTCTATACTTTATTCGTGTATTCTTAGAGACTTTTATGAAGGAAAAAAGAAACTAGAAAGAGCCAGAGAAAAATTTCTAAAAACATTGAAAAAAATCAAACAGAATCCCACCATTAATGTCCCGACCTTAGCAACTGAACTTAGCGATAAGAATATTCAGCGAGTTGTCATTCACTGATAAGCTTTTAAGGTCAGTTAAAAGCATTAAAAGCAAGATAGAATTATAAATTGATAATTTCGTCATTTGTAATTTCGAATTTTGCCATGAAATAGATGATCTTTCTAAAATATAAATTTGGAGTGCAGCGTAATTTAAGGTGGCGCGAGCGGATACAATCAAGCTGGTTGCTAGGTGGAGGTTTCTAGGCGGTGACTTACAAATGATCTAAGGAAATCCTCTTTTGTCTTATGGTTAAGTAAAGGAAGATGGAACTCACGTAAGACTAAATTAATGGTTTTACTCGTACTAACCGATCGGAAATCGGAAAAAGACTACACAGTCTACACAAACCACAAAACAATGGCTGAATTAAGCAGGAAATCGGGTAGTAACTCGATGTTCTGGCCCGACGAAAGAAGAACGGGAAGTATAGAGTTGATCCTATAGAGATTTGAAGTCTGATTGTAATTAGAAAATAGTAATGATAACAGCAACATATCAAGATGTAATTATTACTGCGATTCGACCAGCACATTGGGTTTTATTAGATTAAACATTTCTGACAAGTATTTTGTTTATTAGGTTAAAAAGTGTAATTAGGACTGGATCGTCATGTCAAACTTCACATTTTGGTCATTTCCTTGCAGATTTGGCCGGTCAAACCAGTTATATTTTAATGTTTGTTAACATAAAACTAAACATGCTCGCACAACCGCAGAGGTCGTGGTTTTGTGTCTAGGTTTTGATATTCACGGTTTCCCTGTGGTTTTTAGTTCTTTAGACCGGATGCTTTGAACAGTTTTGTACAATATCAAAATAATGTATGGTGAGGTTTGAGCACTGTGCTGGACCAACACCCTCTACTCCTTCGATGAAAAAATATACAATGCGCGCGCATGCTGTGTGCAGTTATAATGCACGCGGGAGTTGGCAGAACACGAGAGAAGTGTGAGGAGAAGAATGATGCATAGCGGAGTGCTTCTCAACACTTCTCGAGTGTTCTGCCAATTCCAAAGTGCTTCATAACTGCACACAGCACGCCCGCGCATTTTATATTTCTTTTATAAAATACGAATTACAATAATCGTTATTTTGCTGTGAATAGGAATGACACAATAGAAAGTGGGCGCGTGTGCTGTGTGTTCTTATAAATCACTCACTCCCAACCAATCAGAACGCGAGATTCACAGCAGTGTATTTTATAACATCCGGCTTTTGCACAACCTTCCAGAAAAAGTGAAGAATTCGAAAATAAACCAAGATTTCATCCGCATATGAAAATGAGTTTTTCGAAAAATAGTTTTCGTATACCAATAAGTGTTGAGTGTGATCGTCTGGGTGTCTTCAGAAAGACTGTTGTTCGTGAATGACTGACGTTTCGACAAACTGAACGGGTAATTTTAGCAGGCTTTTTTTTTGTGCCATTTCATGAAAGCACAGCAGTGATATTTACTAATATATTTTCAAATTATATTCCGTTAAATCATATTATATATTTATAGTTATCAGTACCGGTCGCTGAAAAGCCCCATGGAGAGTGATAAATAAAGTTTATTTTTATTTCATTTCTTTAAGGCGCGATTTGACGGAGCGATTTTCTCTGCAACTCGTCTCGCAACGGCGTTGCCGAACCAGTTGCGTGGAACATTGCGGCGTGTAACCTACAGTGCAATTTAAAAAATGTTGCGAGACAACTTGCAGCAATCGTTGCAAAAAGGAGAATTCGTTTCTACTTTTGGCACAACGATTGCGTCTACGTTCCACAATGTAAACTCTCGTGCAACTTGTGTCGCAATTCCGTTTGCGAGACAAGTTGCAGGGGAAAATTACTTGGTCTAATTGCGCCTTTATGAAAGCTTGCGATATTTGTTTTCATGTGTCCACAAAAACTTCTGAACCAAGTATCGCTTAATGCGCTAGTGATTTCCTTTTTTTCTTTTCTCTGCCGTAAGTTTGGCACAACAATAGTTTCGTGTTACCACACATTCCTACCACCTATTGTGCTTTAATAAGCCCATGTCAGTCCCTCCCCTCCCCTGCCTCCATGGGGTCCAAGCTTTTCTAAACTGTTTGTAAGGAACACATCATAAACTAGGATCTCTCAGTCGTAATATCTTTAGATTATAACCTGGGTAGCTCATGAAATGTAGGTTTTAAAGAAAGACCCAACACAACTTATTAGTTTCCATTCAATTTCTTAAAAGGAAATATAACTTGCTTCCTTCCGCGTCGCCTCCTAAGGAAACGATTCTAGTAGCATCCGTTTTAGACTTCAAAACCGAATCTTATTTGATGGATGGTTTGATTCACTAAGAATTATATATTAGCATTATTATCAACATTATAGTATACACGAATGTCTTCAATCACAACAAGTAGAAAGTTTGGTTTTGTTTCTTTGGCTTTATTGTCATGGCTTGTGTTCAATCAAGCATGTTGGTTGTTTTCATCGTCGTTGGTAAAAATGAATTCGATATGCTGACCTTGACCGCGCACTCAGTAAGGTGTATCATATTATTACATAACACAAGCTATCGGCATTAATCATCTCTTCAGTCATCGTCGTCGTCGGCATCATCATCATCATCATCATCATCATCATCATCATCAACATCGTTATCATCATTATCATCGTCATCATCGCTATCATCATCATCATCATCACCAACATCGCCATCACCATTATCATCAACTGAATCATCACCATCATCATCACCACATTCCTCAACATCAACATCACCACCAACACATTCTTCAACATTATCATCATCATCACACCCACACCAGTCTTCAACATTATCATCACCATCATCAACACAATTAATTAATACTAAAAATTTGATAGTCATTTTAGCTGTCTTTCTTTTTTTCTTATAAATTTTATTATTTCTTTTTTGATTGCGGGTTGTGCCAGTAGCATGGGACGGTATATGTCCCGTTTCGCACACACCCTTTTGACCATTTTTTTTTCCTCTCTCTTCTTTTCTGATATTATTATATAATTTATGATGTTAATATGGTCAATAAAGCTGTTAAAAAAAAAAAAAAAAAAAAAAAAAAAGCATTATGTAATTTGCTCAATTTTCTAAACATTCCTTTCTAATGACCGTGTGAGCCCATTTCATAAATCAAAATATCCTTCATACTGAGCACTGAACCGTTTTAAACGTTTTAGACGACTTATAGTCTACCCGCAGTGAGAACTGAAATATTCCCAATGTCCTATGGATATTGATCAGTTGCAAGCACTTCCTATTACAAAGACATGACGTCAACTCTATGACGTCACTAGACCTCCTTTCTCGGCCGGATTTTACTAAACATCAATGAGATTAATGGCCTTCACAGTAAGTGTTAAAGTAGCTACTGGCAGTGATTGATGAGTTATTCGGACCATAATTACAGACAGAATAATTTCCTCTCCGCCAGATTTTCAGTTCAGATTCCGATCTTGGAAATTTACATTTGGTAAAATACTTCATATGGGACTGTTCGGTGTGATGTTCAGGTCTTTGATGTTAGGAAAGCAGAACTAAATCACAAAAACATCTTGACCAAAAGCCTTGACCAATACTATATGAAAGTCATTATATTGATTGAGTTTTGAGCCTCCTCTTTAAAGGTCAAGAAATATAATAATACCTACCATAATGATTATCATCATCATTATCATCATTATCATAATCACCATACATATTTACAGCATCATAATTATTTCAGCTGCATGAGCACGATCACTTAATTCAGTTAGTTCGGTGTCCTCAGACCTCAAAATATATTCATACTTAATGACTTGTTAAGCTTCCAGTCGTGGTTCTATTTCTTCAAGACAGTTTTAGGACTACTTACTATTTCAAGTTGAGTTCACACGGACTACACGGTACCGAACGAAATTTAAACCGTTCACAAATTTGTACGTTTTCAGTAGGGGTTCCATTAATATCCGGACAAAAATTTAAAAGCCCAGCCGTGAAAATTTGAGGCCTGGTTCCACTGAAGAAAATGGTATGTTTTCACAAATTTTTGATACGGTTAAATTTTGTATTTTTTAATTTGCAATTTTTGTTTTCCTTTTTTGCCTCTCGTAAAACATCCGTGACAAAGAGACAGTCAATCTAAACCATGCCTCGGGGTTTCTTTACTCACTCTCCCATGGCTTCTTCTCGTAGATCAAATTTAGTGATCATATAATCCTCCCTTTCGTGGACGTGTTTTATCGTTAGTTTTGGGCTGGCCATACACGGTACCAGACGAATTTTTAGCTGATCAAAAATTTAATAAGCACAAAGCATTTATTCTGTTTATACGGAACCGACTAAAATTTTCACGGCTTGGAGTTTAAATTTTTTTCTGCATAGCAAAGTTCCGTGTAGACGGAATGCCTAAACGGTCGGAAATTCGTTCTGTACCGCCTAAGGCCAGCCAATATAGTTATAAAAACGTATCCGTGCAATAGCTGTTGGTGTATATACAAATAGTATGTTATATGTGCATCGTTTGTGGTCAAATGCTCAACATATATCACAAATGCCAAAAGAATCTTACCCTACCCCTGAGGAGCACATTGTTATTATATAATAGAGTAACAAATATCCTTCCCACCCCTCACCTAAGTTTCACCCATTTTTTTTCTTCTTTCAACCTACGACTTTAAATTGATAGGACTGATTTTTTTGTATATACAAAACCTTACCCTGTCCGCCCCCCATAGAACCCTTTTATCACTCTTGTACAATACAGGTTATTATCAGGTTTACAACCTGTTGCCTTTTCTTCTAAAGTACAATTGTCCAATCACAGTAAAAAGGCCCACACGTGTTCCATGTTCTTATTGATGTATACAATTTCCTTCGTATCAATAGTCTTGTCTTAGAGATATTTGGATAATGGAAGTTCTACATGAGACGTTGGCTCGAACCAGCACCAGAAATCACCATACTTTATCTTAACTTCATCCTTTGCCTCTTTTATCTTTAGTTTTGATAATTTAAGGGTTCTTAAGGACTGATTTATTGAATATTTAATCATGTAAAACACTAAAGTGTTTGTAACAATGACATAAACTTTCATAAACAATGCAAAGTATTTGTTCTTTCTGATTGCTTTAACTTAAAAAGAACCTCGCCAAACTAAGCCACATCACCTTCAGTCTTAAAGGAGTACTTTTTAAAAGACTTTTTGAGATAAATCAGTATGAATCTTTAAAGTAATTTGTAGATGGTTTTTTGGTTGTAAAAAGTGTGTGTGTTGTTAGTTTATTACTAGGAGAGTAGGCAGGCGGCAACTCGTGTCACGAATAAAAGCAACTGGTTACAGCTAAGTCGGGGTCCTAAATAACTACCACATTCACAAACCGCAGTCATTAATCGCTTGCGTTCAGAGGGAAATTATACATAAAATGATTTAAAAAAATGGTTATACTTATAGTTACTCACATATTTTTGATTCTTGAGTATTTCTTGTAGTTGTGGAATTTCTGCGGTCGCGGCTTTTTTTGGACCATTGCTCTTTTCTAGCGAGGATGTGTTTCGTAGTTTTCATATCTTCACCTGTGACAGCTGAGCCTCAACCCATCGCACTTGCAATGGGGCTAGAATCTTCTACTTCCTCGATTAAACCTTGTGCGTGAAACCAAATCCGTATAGGCAACCAAGTACCTCTGTAACATAATCGCACGTAAAAGTATTCCTTGGCTGATCACCTTGAAGCATTATACAATTATACTCGATCCCGCCGACCAAATGCTGTGCCAAGTGTTGGGACCAGTTGTCATGCCAGGAGCCCCATTCATGAAAACCCCCTCCGAAACGTGCCCTTTTGCAAGCCAATTGTCTTATCCATTCGCTCAGTCTTAGCCATTTGGCATATCATTCTTACTGTTTTTGACAATTAACTTACTTGCTTGTAACACTAGGTATAAAATAGCCAATGGCTTAAATAGTTCTTGTCACGTGTCGCTTTTGTCACTGTCAGATCTCGTCCTCTCTGTGAGGGGACCTGTTCCCTATTATATCCGAGAGCTGAGCTTAGTTGTTGAATTTTGCTACCTGTTATAAACAAGACCATATTTATTGACTTTATTATTTTTTTCATTATTTAGCTCTTCAACGTTAACCTATTTTCTGAAACCCTTCTTAAATTTATAAGGTTTCTAGTATCAGTTCATGAATATAAAAAAATTCCTGCTAGGCGGAATAAAGCCTCGTAATTGCACAAATTAATCAATCAATCTATAAGAAAGAAAATGTTAATTCTTTCATAAGTCATGAAAAAAAAGTCAGAGGTTATGCGTGTGGCGCGATTACATCTTTTTGAGTCACGCCTGGTGACTTCTCGAGAGCAGCTTTACGTATTACTACTTAATCTAGTTGTCTGCAAGAAAAAAATATTTTACTTCGACTTCAGTTCTAAATACCATCGAAATTTCATATCAAAACGTTTTTCAATAGAATACACTGGTACATTGTTCGGTACATAGTTTTATTGATGTAAAAGAGTCTTAAAAGGTTATTCCGTAGGATCAGAAGCAAGAAGCTTCAAGTTTGGATTAATCATTGCATCTGTCAAGAATGATGTCACTAAGGTTTCGATTTTCTATGTTTGGAGTAATCGGTTTTTGATGTTCAATATTTTAAAGGTGTAATTTCGCCTCGTTTTTTTCTTGATGAGGACACATGTTTGATTAGGTTTCAACGAAAATGACTGGATCCGTGGTCAGTGAGTATAATAATGTCACCGTGCAATGTATGCAAGGCTTGCATTCTTTGTGCACGTGTTACCCATCCACATGACTGATTACATGATGTCTGTTTCTACTGCAAAACAACCTCAAACAAAAGAAGTTAAACAACAGGGAAGCAGGCGAAGCTCTTTATTGATTTAGTATCCGAGCAAAGTCTGCCAAAAAGGACTGAGTTAACGAAAGCAAAACCTTAAAATAGAACTCGATAATCCCATCACATGAGTACAAAAGACCTTTGTCTTCTCCTTAAGCGGAGGTGGAAAGTAAAGTATTTTCAAAGTATTAAACTGTCCAGAAATGCCACAGAATATTCTAGCCTTGAAGTATTACTTAATACCGCAATTGTTTATGAGATGGTACATCTTTTGAGCTGTGATTTTTTTTAGTATTAATCATTCCTGGTGTCTACTTCAATGTGTTTATCGATCAAATCTCAGCAAAAATCTCAAGTTGAAGTTTAATAAATACAATTTTGATGCTCTCCCGATTAAACTGCAGCATGTGTCCTAAAGTTAAAGAGAACGATAACTTGCAATAGGAATTCAATTGTTATCAGATAATGACATCCAGTTTTTAGTCATTGATCTTCTTCTACAGAAAAGTTGACGGCTTTCAGGAAAATGCCGTCACCTCGCCCACTTTCTAAACATCCCTTCCAGAACACACCCTGGCTTCCAGGTCCATTTACGCTGTTAGGATAGCTACAGTATTACTTTAGTCATTTCGCTGATTATAAAACAGCGTTACCCGAAATAGATCGCGATTATTCGCAAGGGATTACTTTTTCTCTTAAGAGGGTATGATCTTATTACAATACAGTGATTTCCCGGCAAGGCTAATATTTGATATGACCGAAAAACTAGGGAAGAAAATAACATCATTAAAAAAAAAATTAGCTTTTTTTTTTGCTTCGAGAAAACGAGAAAAACGTTCTTTTGTTTTCGTTACATCGGGAGTAATTCATGATTCATTAGCAGTTAGTTCCACGAGTGGTTTTGTTCATAGAAATTACTCCTCGGCTTGTCTATAACAGTCATTGCCTTGCTAACACTAACTAGTGTATAAAGTATATTTGTATATATGGTACATTATATACCAGCAAGATGAAAGCTCAGCTATTCTTAACAAGACAAAGACTAGCGTTAGCTCCCAACTGCTTCGTACATTGTCTTGGCCACGTTGATTAAAGTTTGCTTGACCATAATCAAGGTTATAGCCAGATTTCTTATATCTATGTACCCAAAGACGGTATGGCCTTTGTTCGGGCCCGCAGAACGCCTGGCTCGAAGCACACGTGGACAAAATTGTTCATTTCAGCAAAAGAAAAGAATAGAATAGAAGAAAGAAAAAATCTTTGTCGCTGTGCACTTGTGGAGCTTCGTCAATAATACTTCTGTTTTAGGCTTAGTAGAAGCCTATAATTGGCAAACTAAGTGGTTTTTTTATTAAACTTATCTATTAAAACTTACAAAGGTTTTGTTCGCCTTAAACATGACTTCAGTGTTCTTTCACGCTTGGGAATGAAAATGTTCATTGAACCAGTAATTTAAATCCATTAGGTTAGTTCCAAAAGGTCAAATCAAAATTAATGGTTGTAAAGTTTTCATAAATTATCCCTTGGAAAACAATTATCTATGTTTTTTAATGAAATATTCCTTGGAAAACAATTATGTGTGGTTTTTTTTTTTTACTTTTTCAAAATCTTGAGATTAAGAAGTAATTTCCTGGTTAGGAACTCTTAGTTTGCAGTCCTTTAATTTGCTGGACGGTGGCGGGTCAAAGGGCGGTCAACAAAGTTGTTTTTGTGTTCTCAGTATCCACAATTTTCCAAAGTAGTTACAACCTACCGCCGTTGATGTTTGTATATGACAAACATTACATAGATATCGATGTTCGTCTGCTGTCAGAAAATTAACTGAAGCGTTTGAGTGCATCTAGTGGATTTGGGGCACGATTTGCTACGATTTGTTGATGCTTTTGGCGTTAAATTATCTAGGGTCGTGGGAAAGCAATCGTTCAGGTTGGACTAGAATCCGTAGTTATGGTAACACAACTATTGAGTGTATTCTCAACAAATGATCAGAAAGCTTACACTAAAGCAACTAAGGAAGAATGAAACTGTTTGAGTTTACTTTTGGTTGCGTCGACCTCAAATGGACAGCTAGCTCACTAAAGCTTGCTATGATATTCTGCACAATATAAAAGCTTGTCAGGTGCTTAGTCTAGCGCAGTATACAAGTACATTTGCTGTTTCTATGAAATTGGAGAAAAAAAGGAAATCAGGAGAGTCGCTGCGTGTAGCCACTCCTTCCTCATCGATAACTTAAGAGCGTAAGCCAATATCGGTGAGAAAGCAACCTTGTTTTGTCTTAACATTCTCGGGGTAGTTTTAGGAATAGTCTTCTTTGAATGCACGCTTTAGGTCCGAACTTAAGTGATTTGGTTGTTTGGCAAGGAAATCGGGGTGCATTTGAGCACCATTTGAACAAGGGTACTATATAAAAAAGGTCTCTCGTCAATGTCACAATCATCACTACTTTGTGTCATCAACCCGTCAGCATCACTCACGCGCTGCGCTCTGATTGGTCGGGTTCTATTAAACACAAGGATGGCCGACGCGGTTGGCCAAGTAATGATGAACTTGGAGCCCCCACAATAGTGTAGTACCCCTTGATATCCTTAACACATGCAAATTAGCAAATCAGTGAAATTCTATCGCTTGGTCGTTTGACAGTGAGAGAATATCGTACTAACCTTGTCCGCATTCATGAATCGACCGATGAAATTTAAACGGAGTTTTTGAGAGTTCACTGGACAAGTTTAGAAGAATGAAGGGCTTTCACTTTACGATCGCCTTCGCTCTTTTAATTCCTATAGTCGGTGCTTCGTTAGATGGTAAGTTGTATGAGTATCTCGAATGTGCGTGCTTACGTCCAACCGCCAAAAGACACTCACATGTCCGAAAGGGTTCTACCTCGAATCGCTCAAACTACTACAACGGCAAGAATCTTTAGATTGAAGAACATATAGAGGCTTGTGAACAACATTGATCATGGCTTTGGGGTGCCAGCAGCGATGGGCATATTGGTTGAGCGCCGCCGACATACCGAGGCCGTTGTAGTACATACATTGGTGACACTGAAGAACCTTCCTCTTCTCATGCATCAGACGGAATTCTAATGTATCGGATTAAGGGAGTCTTTCTACGAGACAGCGAGGATAGAAAAGTGGTGTAGAAATGCAGTTTTCGTGTTTTGGAGGCATTATATTGAAAGTCGAAAGATTTGTTTGGAACTTCGTACGGTTCATAGAATTCATCATGCTGCGTGTGAAAGCATTTATGAATTCGCACATCATGAGAGACAGACATCTCTAGAGAATATCTCTATAAATATGCTCGAAAATGTATCCCCTTGGAAGACAAGATGTGATCAAAACACGGATAAACAAAACTTTACTAGATAACTTCGGAGGCTTGCACAAACAGCTGAAAGGATTTATTGGAATCTAACATAATGTAACACATTTATTATTGTGTAAATTAACTTCACCTTGTTCTTCAAACGTGATTTTTAAATTAATTGATGTTTCTTTCCTAGCAGCATCCAAATGTTCACTAGGATGGTGCCAAAATGGTGGTTCTTGCTTGATCGTCAATGGATCAGTACATTGCAGGTTAGAATCAAATATATATTTCACATCAAATTACTTTAATATAAGTTTATGCACGACTACAAATTATGTATACCAAATGCACGTGAAGTAAACGGCGCTGGTTAAAGTTTCTTTGACAGTTTAACGCAATTTAAGACCAAAGTGTGGCTTCTAATTAATTCTTTATTTCTTATCTAAATTAAAAATCAGAAGTTTTTCTCGATATTTAAGATTGCTTGATGCAATTATGTCAGATTTATTATACAGCAGGGGTAGAGTACTCTCTAATGTTGATCCTTATGCTACAGACCTCTTTCTTTATAATATAGTCATTAATTATTGAACGTTTACAAGTGTAGTAAAATCAACGTAGAGCCCGAAACTGGCTTTAAAATTTAATGCACCCATCAAAACCGCACTTCAACGTCCTGTTATATACTTGAAGGCCGAGTCCATTGAGATTATAATGTTTCTTTCAGTTCATGGAAGTATATTGTTACTATTTATGAAAAAAACCTGATTGTCTGTGGCCGCTAATAAAAGCTCATATCAAATTGTCTCCGAAAGATAAATAAACCTACAAGATTACTGATGTCTACCGAAAATCTATGGTAACGTTAAGGTTTACGTGTTTTGCTAAGGTCTTCCAAAAGTCCATGGTATCAGGTTGTTAAACAACACATAAATAATTAACGAAACCTCCTGCGATTGTTTTCGTTCCATTGACAGACTCGCAATGTGCCATAATTGAGAATAAAAATATCAAAAACACCTAATTATGAGTTGCAAGCGTTGAAATGTTCGCGTAAAATAACTCAAAGTGGTTCGTGTTTATAAAAACGCAAAAGATCATTGAAAATCCGCCTAATAAACTTCATCATCCTTAGTGGTATTTTATTCGTTTAATTCTTTAAGAGATAATTATTTGTCCTTTCATAGACGTTTTACGAGGGATTTTACTACAAGACACTCCTAATTTTCGGCTAATAAACGCCTCAGAATCCAGTAAATTACAATTTTCTGGCCTGTTTTTGTGGTGATGACAAGTTGTCGTGCGGAGTCTGCCGAAACACCTAGGACTACATTTGTAAACTGGAACTAGGATTAACACTAAGCTTAGTTTCTTTGGAGTTAAGAAACTCGAAGTGCCATACATTGAATAATATTACACGCTAGAATAAGGGAATAAAATAAGCGAAACAATAGTTAGAGGGAAGAAGGAAAGCCCACACGAATAGAGTTGGTCGAAGGAAGCCCTAATTTTGATCTGCCCTTACAAATTCTTTCCTCCAAGTTTCGGATAAATATTATCTGTTGTGACTAACTGATTGCAAAGTGTTTTTGATACACGGCCTGCTTGATTGATGCCTGTATTGTTGATAACTCTATTTGTAGTTTACAAACATCCTTTCAACGGGAATTATTTACATAAATCGCAAAAGTTTTAAGAAGAAAAAAGCGCGCGCTCTCTTTCTCTCTCTTGGTAATTTCCTATCATTAGGTATAATTTCATGACCATATCTTCACCTCGCATGGTTTCGCCCTGTCGGTGATTATTTTACTTAAGTTGTCTTCTGGGACTAATTACTGAAAAACGTATGTTTACCATAGTCAAATTTTTTTGATTCCACAATGAGTATTTTTACGTTGTTGTTTGTTCTTTACTCGCTCTAGGGTTCTGTTCTAATTGACTCGAATGTGATACCGTCTGATACCTTCGGTATTAAGTATGATTTCAACGTCTTGATCTTCACAAAGAAAGTTTATTTGTACTAAGAAATGAAAGGCTTAATACTAAAGACAAATTATAAGGAAAAGAGGCACGAGGCTCGAGCGGCCCAGAGTGTGCCTTTTTGTGTTTGCTAACTTTGTTCCTAACACCGAAATCTTGACTTCAAACCGTCAGTCCGTCGGTAAAGAGGGTAGTTTCAGACTCTTTGAAATTCCAGTTGCCTTACTGGTGACTTTAAAGGCTTATTTTCAAAGGCATTGAGACCTAAAGGCCAAATGTACGGAGTCCCTTAATCATTGTGCAACGTGCGGTAGATTTGTCTAATTCTTGTATTGTTTGTTCATTGTTCTGACCAGTTGCGAATGTGACATTCGGGCTCGCTCTGCTCCAAACATGCATAAATTTCTGTCACTAATCCTCTGATACACAATCAAATACCTTAGGAAACCGAGACAATTTTTGCTACTTTTTATCACTAAACCTTTAGGATTTCTTCTAAGATCCAAAGAGGGACAAAAGACGAACGATCTTTGCTTTTAGGGTCGCCCAAGAATTTGAACTGAAAACTTGCATTATCTTTGTTATTGTGTTTTACGACAATTGTTTTTTGACTCAACCATGTGCAAGACTACGACAACAGCTGCTTGTCTCAAATATTGCCCTCCTTGTCCAATTTGCATGGATCCCTCTCTCTTTACATTTAACTAGAAGACTGAGCAGAGTTTAGATAAGGATTTTGCCTTGTTGATTATTTGGTCCACTAGGTGGAATTCGTAACCCTAGTGAAAAACAACCATCCTGTTTGCATGAATTACTAAATACAAATCTGTTGTCTTTTGTTAACTCATTTAGCAGGAGTGCTGCCGTAACAAATGTCAAATCTTTACAAAGTCCCCTTAACTATTGTTATGGCAGCCTACCATTAATAGTTTAATAAAAGTGTTTTTCTAACTGAGCTAGTTGAGATTAGTATATTTTATCAAAATTTATGCCATAGTGCTAAGCACATTAAGCTTCACTTTGCAAAGTGGTTTTATGACTTTTTAGCTATCATTATTTTTCAAGTTTATTAATGACTTTTAAAATTATAGAGGTTTTTACAAAAAACTTAAACATGATAGAAATTACTCATTCGAAATTTTTATTGAAGTGAAGTGTGAGTGAACACAATCAAATTTTAGTTTATTTCATTCATTTTTTTTGATAAAGGTAATTTTTTTTAGCGTGGGCCACAAGGGGCACGCAGACTGAAACATGACTAATGTGCTTAAGTTTATAAATCACTTACAGTATTAGCTTCATAACAGGGAGATTTAAGAACACTTTGTAGGGTCAGCGATTTGAGATTTTAGAAAATTACACATTGTTTTTAGTGATCAGCATTCTCAAGAATTTGAAGTCTTTGTTATCTCACAAAGACAGCAATAGAATACCACAGCAAGTAATCATTCAGAAGACTAGGTTTTATGGCTCATTTATCAGAACACACTCAAGTTCGGCTGTCAGTGGCTCATGGCTTTTCAAGCATGAATGATTTTCTTGTTAACCAGAACAATTGATACTCCAGGCCACAAACGCTTCTGTTGTTTAGCCCTAGGAGTACTCCTAAACTGACTGAAAAACATCATACAACTCCTTAATTACATGCAACACTTTAAATCTTTCATTTAGCAAGAAGGTTGTGATGTTTATGAAATAAAAGCATCTGTTTTTTAAGATGTTCTGTATTATTTCTATAAATTAGCATATATATGTATACGTGGCTATTAGAAAATATTGCTTATTTCATGCCCAAGTAAATTAAAATCACTACGCTTGTCAAATCCTAAGGGATAGTTATCAGTTATTTTAGCAGTAGTTAGCTTTTATATAAGCAAGGTTTTCTTATAATTATGAGAGAATGCACTAAAATTATAGAAGAAAACACTATTCATGTATTTATGTTTAAAGATTAACATGCATGTGCCATTGACCTTGGTATTTTGTTAAACAATTATGTCTAAACACTGGCTCCTAACCCATAACAGAATTCCTTATCTCACATTAAATCTAGATTTGAGTTGACTCTTAATGCCAAATCTGTAGGTCCATATATCACATCTTAATTTGCCTACAAGTATTTTATGCTATTTAAATACCTATATTGGCTTCATAGATTGTCACATTATATTTTAATATTTATTTTACCACATAAAAATAATGTTTATGAAGTGTGGTTCGTCAACAAGTTTTACTCTCACGCTACAAGAGGACCTGCTTCAGTCAGAGTCAAATTTATACCTCTATTGTTATATTGATTACAGACCAGAGGTCAATACTAATCTATAAAATGTTACTTTCCTTGGTGCTGATAAAAATGCTGTCATATTGCTGTTGCAGCTGTCCATCCAACTTCACTGGGAAACGTTGTGAAATTGATGTTGATGAATGTTCAACATTACCCAATGCATGTAAAAATGGTGCAACTTGTACAAATGTTAATGGAGGATATATCTGTCGATGTATAACTGGATGGGATGGTTCAGATTGCTCCATCAACGTAGATGACTGTGTCAACGAAACTCCTAATACCCCAAAATGCCTGAATGGAGGTATATGTGTGGATCGAGTTGGATCTTTTAGATGCAATTGTCCACTCAATAAAGCAGGTATGAATGCTTTATGTTTGTCTTCCATATGTAATGCTGCAACTAGTCTATGGCTAGTATTATATTGGGTTGCATTGACCCTAAATTCTCAGAATTCTAATACTTTGGTTAAATCATTCCACAGGTCTTATTTGCCAATTTGATAATGAATGTGCATCTAATCCATGTAATGGTAATGCAACTTGTGTTACATCACCTTTTGGAAAGGCCAACTGTATTTGTTCCCATGGATGGACAGGCCCAAACTGTGACCAAGATATTACAGATTGTAATGTCGCCCAGTCACCCTGTTATCATGGGGGAACATGCCGAGATGTTCCAGGGTCCTTTGTCTGTGATTGTGTGCCTGGATTTACTGGTAAGTTCATGAAAACTCTACACATCTTAATTGGACTGAAATGTTACCACTTTATACCAGGTGTCCAGTGCACTCACAAACCGACCAATCAAAGGGTGCTTTGATGCTTAGCCAAGCGGCCCTAGCTCCAGGTCTCTTCCCAAAAATTCCCAAAAATTAAGAGAAAAAAAGTTGAAGTATATGTGATGTATGAAGAAGTAAAGAAAATCTTTGCAATTCATCTCTTTGAATTCTGCAAAATTTATGACTTTTAAGACTTGGCTGATGGCAGCTTGAATTACAACAACAATCCTTATCATGCTTAGTTTTTCATACAGCTAGTAGTGTGCAAATTCTTTTGTGTATTGCAAATTAAGAACAATTAAGAACAAGATGTTCATAACTTGCTTTGTTTTAGGATCCCGTTGTGAGACAAACATAAATGAATGTGCATCAAATCCTTGTACAAATGGAAATTGCCTTGATTACTACAACAAATTTGAGTGTGTCTGCTTCAATGGATGGACTGGTAAACTCTGTGATTTACCAATCAATGAGTGTGACAGTATGCCCTGTCAGAATGGAGGACAGTGCCATGACAAAGAAGGGGAATACAGCTGTACTTGCTTGTATGGTTATGGAGGCACAAATTGTGAGATCAATATTGATGACTGTGCATCTTCTCCCTGCCGAAATGGTGCAACATGCAATGATCTTGTGGGTAAATACTCTTGTACCTGTCCTCTTGGCTACACAGGCAAGAACTGTGAAACAGACATTAATGAATGTGCTACATCTCCCTGCCAAAATATGGGAACATGTGTGGATGGTAAAAATAGTTATACTTGCAATTGCCGTGGTGGATACATTGGAACAAATTGTGAACTTGAAATTGATGAATGCCAGAGCTCACCTTGCCAGAATGGTGGAGTATGTAAGAATATGGTCAATGGATACCTTTGCATCTGTCCACCAGGAGCTTCTGGTAAGTCTTCTCAGTTATTTGCATCACTTGATGATTGAATCTGAAGTTTTACCACATCCTTGAAGCATCAAATATCAATCCAAATGATGTACCCTTGATAGCCCTTCCCTTTGATAAAGACTGCTTCTCAAAACTTCTTTTCATCTGTTTTTAGGTGACCATTGTGAGAATGATCCAAATGATTGTCCAGAAAAGGCATGCTTAAATGGCGGTGTATGTATTGATGGAATGAACAACTACTCTTGTAAATGTCACCCTGGTTTCACATCATCTAACTGTGGTGTTGAGATTGATGAATGTGCAACATCACCCTGCCGCAATGGAGGAAGATGTCTTGATGGAGTAGCTCAATACACATGCCAGTGTCGCAGCGGTTATACAGGTATGAGCTTTTTCTTGAAACATTCAGACAACTATTTCTTGGCCTGAGGAAAGGAAAGTTATGTTTTAATTTTGAAATATTTTTATTGTTGCTTTAATTTTTTTAGGAAGGGACTGTGAAACAGTAATTGATAATTGCTTGGGTCACACTTGCCGTAATGGTGCCAGCTGCTCAAGTACTTCTTCCTACACCTACACATGTAACTGCAAACCTGGATATTCTGGGCAGTATTGTGAAGAAGATGTCAATGAATGCCAGACTCGTCCATGTGTCTCTGGAACTTGTGTTGATGGTATCAATGGTTATACATGTCGATGTAACCCTGGATTTACTGGAGACCGTTGTCATATCAACATCAATGACTGTCAGTCAAGGTTGGTACAAAGTGTCAGTTGTTGTTTGTTAGCCATTGTACTCATATTTTTTCTTCTTTCTACTTGTACCTTCAGTCCCTGTGTTCAAGGTGGAACCTGTATTGATGGCATCAACCAGTACACATGCAACTGCCCTAAAGGCTTCACCGGGAAAAGATGTGAAATTCACACCAATGAATGCAGCTCAAACCCATGTACACATGGAGGGACATGTATTGACAAGATTGGCTCCTACAGCTGTTATTGTTCTCCAGGTTACAGGGGAACAAACTGTCAGTACCCTGTCAACAGATGCCTAAGCAATCCTTGCCGCAATAGTGGAACATGTAAAAGAACTGGAAGGGACTTATCGGATTTTTATTGTGTCTGCCCTGTTGGATACAAGGGCACAATTTGTGACGTAATGAACATTTCTTGTGCTTTAGCTAAAAGTAGAGGTGCCATTTGCCTTAACCAAGGCACTTGTGTTGACGATTTAAACAGAATTCAGTCATGCAAGTGCAAGCCTGGGTTTACTGGAAGCTATTGCGAGACAAACATTAATGATTGTGCAAGTGGTCCTTGTAAACATGGAGCAACATGCCATGACAAAATTGCAAATTATACCTGCACTTGCAGAAATGGCTTCAAAGGACGAAACTGTGACATCAATATCAACGAATGTGCAAATAATCCTTGTGCACGAGGCACATGTATAGATCTCGTTGATGGCTTTCTTTGTTCATGTCCCAAGGGCTATGTTGGCTCTCGATGTGAGATTAATCCAAACGATTGTTTTCTTAATGCTTGTTTTAATGGTGGTACCTGCAGAGACGGAATAGCAAGCTATCAATGTTCCTGTCCGCCTGGATTTACAGGTTCCAGATGTGAAATCAACGTTGATGAGTGTGCATCAAACCCTTGTTCAGGACTGGGTACAGAGAAGTGCTTTAATCTTGTGGATAATTACCACTGTCAGTGCAAACGGGGATTCCTTGGCAAGAACTGTGAGCTTAATATCAACGAATGTCTATCTTTCCCTTGTCGAAACGGTGGTGTATGTAAAGACGGCGCAGGGAAGTATACCTGTCTCTGCAAAAAGGGGTATTCTGGAGAAAATTGTGAGCGTCAAGTTTATTCCTGCGGGGACCGACCTTGTGAAAATGGTGGCACTTGTCAAAGCGTCCAAGGCAGTTACGAATGTAACTGTAAGCGAGGAGTGTATGGACAACAGTGTGAATGGAATAAGGATGACTGCTTATCTGATCCTTGTAAGAATGGTGGTACATGTGTGGATGGCTATGATAGCTATACCTGTAATTGCCCAAAAGGTTTCACTGGGGTTAATTGTCAACAGATTATAAATGAGTGCGCGAGCAACCCGTGTAGAAATGGCGGTAGCTGTAGAGATCTGGTGGGTGGCTACAAATGTGACTGTCCAGAAAAATTAATCGGCAAAAATTGTGAAGTCCTGGTAAAGGATGCGTGCCCGTACAGCGACTGCGCCAAGAAGTTTGACGGTGGAAAATGTATCGTAAGTATTCTTTGAAATAATTCCTCTCTTAATCAAAGTTTGCTTTTGCAATAACGCTTATCCTTTTGTTTTCAGGCAAAATGCAATAATTATGAATGCAATTGGGATGGAACCACGTGTTCTCTAGGCATCGAGCCGTGGTCTAACTGTACAGCTGTTACGAGCTCTGGTCGGCCCTGCTACGAGGTTTTCGAAAACGGTGAATGCAACCAAGAATGTAACACAGGCACCTGCTTGCTGGATGGTTTTGACTGCAAGAAGCCAACGCCATCTTGCCCTCACAACAAGTACTGTGCCGCTCGGTTTGCAGACACGAGATGCGACAAGGAGTGTAATAACAAAGGATGTCTAGAAGACGGTCTTGATTGCAATATTCATATTCCAAAACCTGTGAAAGGCACTCTGGTCTTAGTTCTCCTGGTCACACCTGAAGCCTTTATGAATGGGTCTCGTGAGTTCATGCGAGAGCTGTCCAGAGTTCTGGGTACTATTGCCTTCATCAAAAAAGACAAAGACGACAGGCCAATAGTATTAGCTTATCCACTTCCGCCTTCAGCCCCAGTGCCAATCGGACGATACAGAAGATCAGCAGAGAGTGCATGGTTTTCAAAAGTAGATCCTATCAGGAGCAGTCGCAATAGGCGTGCTAGTAGTCAAAAGAACGGGTAAGCATAACGCTCAAGTAGTAATTAGTTATATAGAAATACTAAACCCATTTTACTTTTCAAAGCTTAACGATTTTTTGTTCTTCTTTTCTAAAGGGCCGAAGTACATGTTACACTGGATAACAGAGGTTGTGAGAGTGATTGCTTTCAAAACGTTAACAATGTAAGTTTTATTTCATTCCTTCACTCTTTCATTCGCGTTTGTTTAAACATTTTAAAAAAGTTGTTCGTGTGTATTATTTAGTCCTTCTATTTTTATTTTCCTCTAAGAGTTCTTGGTTGATCTTCTTTACATCAACCAGCGCCTTTGCTCGAGTGTATTTCCTTTGATAACTGTTAAGCTAGTTGATGCTGACCACGCTTTTATTTTACAGGCTGCAAGATTTCTCGGTGCGAAGGCTTCTAATAACAAACTGGATTTGCCGTATCCTGTGTATGCAGTAGACAGTAAGTATATCGTCAACTTTTCTAAGGAAATTCCTAATGGCCTTATTTGCCATTTTCCCTAATTTTTAGCGTTCCCATTTCCGTAAGCGCAGACACATAGAGAAGTGTTTGTTATTTGAAATGTACTAATGGAGTTTTGTATTCTTCTCTAAGGTCAAGAAAAGCCAACCGTTTCACCAAAACCAGGTTTTGAACCCAGTCCATTATGGATTGCCATTCTTTGTGTTGGTATTCCACTGTTTATCGTTGGGGTTCTGGCTGGAGGTAAAAGGATGTATACCAAAATTTGGTTACCTGAAGGCTTCCCGCGGCGACTTATCCATCAAAGAAGATCCCAACGACGAGATCCTGTTGGTCAGGAGGTTTCTATGAGGTAAGAAATTGTTTCACTATTTCTTGTTTATTTTGATGGTCAAGTAATGGGAGAAAAAATATGTGAAAATTCAGTATAGTTTGGAAACATGTGTTCTATGTCTCCTTTTCAAAGAGTTCAACGTTATATCATGCATTTGAGCACGCTGTGAATAAACTATTGCGGTAAGCCAATGAAATTTATAGACAGGTGATTGGCCATTTATATCATTGTGACCAAAAAATGCTCAGTTGTAAATTTTCGTTTTACAGTTGTGTATTTTAGGCAAGAATGACCTATAACGAATAGAGAAATCAACTATGACTGTGGACCCCAAATCCTAAGTGCTCTGAATAGTATGTGCAGTAATGAATGACTTTGGTGTGCTCCAAAATTTAATTCAATTTTGTTTAATCCAAAGGTCAATGAACAAAAGTACAACTGACTTGGAAGAAGAGGGCGCGGCTGGAGGCAGTGCATTATCGCGTTCAGACTTGACTCCACCCAGTGAAGCACGTGACCCCAAGCGTGTCAAACTTGAGGATCAAGATGACCTAAAAAGAGGCGGATCTGTTGAGAAAGATACCCGGAAGTGGACAAGATTGCACCGAGAAGCTGCTGACGTAAATGTTAGGAATTGTTCTTCATTGATGCCACTACAGAAGTGTGAAAGAGGAGCCGAGGTACAGGACGTAGACGCTAGAGGCCCCGGGGGATTTACGGCACTACATCTAGCGTCCTGTAGAGGGACATTCTTAGATGGTTGTATAGACGATGACAAGGATAGTGATGACAGTGGAGGTGTCATGGTGTCCGACTTGCTGTCTTTGGGTGCAAGTTATGGGGCTAAGACCGATGAATCCCAAGAAACACCCCTTCATCTGGCTGCAAGGCATTCAAGGGCTGATGCGGCAAAACGCCTGCTTGATGCTGGAGCTGATCCTAATTCGAGGGATCGGCTTGGAAGAACACCTTTACATTTGGCTGTAGGATCCGACGCCCAGGGCGTTTTCCAGGTAAAAAGAATTCCTAAACATTTTTGACTCTGTAACAAAAACTTATATCGGTACCAAAATAACCCTTTTTTTCTTCTTACAGATTCTCTTAAGAAATCGAGCAACCGATCTTGAGGCGCGAATGGGTGATGGCACCACACCTCTTATTCTTGCCGCTCGTTTCGATTTGGTAGACATAGTGAAAGATTTAATCAAGGCAGGCGCCAAAGTCAACAACATAGATAATCAAGGTAGGTATCGAATGAAGAATAAACAAATTAACACGCAAACACCTTAAAGTATGTTCATGGCAGAAAAACTTATACCACAACTCGCATATACTATAACAGCTAGGATACAGAACTATTAGGATTTTTTCTACGCTAATCTAAAATCCCCAAATAGTTACAATTCATAATCACATGAGATTAAATAGGACAAAGTGCTTCAGTTATAAACCAGTACTTAACTTTGAGGTTAAATTTACCATATGTTTCTAAGAGCCGTACAACAAAGCGTTCAGTAAAATGTAAACCACCCTGGAGATCCTGCACGATCCTTACGTTTCCCGTAATCTACGTGAGGTTAACCAAACCATGAAGCTTGGCAATCGAATTGAACGCGAAAGTTTGCAAGGTTAAAATTGTATGTCGTCGATAAACGTCTCTCAAGGGCTGCGTAACAATGCGTTCTATAAGTCTAGAGTCAATCCTATTAACCTTGTCGGATTATGAATTGAAGGTCGTCAGCCAACTTCAGAATACGGCTCCAGGATGATGAAGTAGTTTTCTGGCTGTTAATTGCGAACCTTGTACGAGTCGAATTTAATTTCGACATTATTCGTTTTTTTTATTTGATTTGAAATGACGATTAAAACATTAATTTGAATTGCTTTTGCGGATTTTTCTGTGAAACTCATTTAAGCATGAAGATACTATGGCCTTCAAATGAATTCACCGCCCAGAAAAAAATCAGCATGATAGAAAAGGCCTGTCCTGTATTTGACCACAATGCATGAATACCGCACAGCACGTTCTGCTACACTTCCTACCTCAAAATCTGTTTTAACACTGTTTCCGTTCTTTAGGTAAATCTGCGCTGCATTGGGCTGCTGCGGTAAATAGCCACGAGGTCACGGCAGAGCTGACCAAAAATGGTGCTAAGAAAGACCTCCAGGACGATAAGGTATGATACAAACGATAGATCCTTATCAATAGTCTTGAATCGTTTCTAAATAAGTCCAAAAGCATAGCTATGACGTCCCAAAATTTCAAGATGTTGGGTCTGGCATTAACACAGATGGGTATTGCGAAAATAATTCTTCAGCATGACTTGGTCTGGGATCGGGTATAAAAATGTGGTCGTACTTTTGACATTTCATTATATTGTTAGCATCTAAGACTAGTCATCCAATTAAGGATATGATCGTATTTGGAACGCCTGTCTTTCAGCGCGGTATTACGAAAAAGGATATTGGATTGTATTTTGTAATTGATTTGATTTAGTTTTGTAGATGTATTTGCCATTATCAGGTGCCCAAGGGTGGGACTAGTTTTAAACTTTATATTTAAGATTTTGGTTTTAATCCCGTTAAAATAACTAACTTCGGTCGTTTCTGTTGTGTCTTAGGGTCAGACGCCATTATTCCTTGGAGCTCGTGAGGGAAGTTTAGAGGCAGTGAGAATACTGCTTCTTAATTACGCCAATCGAAACATTGCTGACAATATGGATAAAACCCCAGAACATATTGCTCGACAGAAAATGCACCATGATATTGTACAGCTGCTAAAGGATTGGTCACTAGGATGCAATTCACCCAAAGCAGCACCAGCGCCCACTTCTCCACCAGACCACCAAAAGTCCCCGCACAATGGTACAACTTCTCCATCATGCACTGAACTGCAAAACGGGAAATCAGTCATCACGCATTTCCCGGTTACTACGTCTTCCACAAGACCAAAAGTTTCTTCAGCGAGTTCCGATCACGCTCGTGGTGCAAGGGCTAAAACAACTGCGAATGGAGGGGCAAAACGTAAACGCAAAAGGCAGCCTCGTAAAGATGAGGAGCCTATTGTTAAAAACAATTGCAATAGCAGAAAACCGAGCGATGGTGCTGCAGCTTACTCGCCACAAGGGCACGTTAAACAGCCCTCACCTTGTAGCAGTGGACCTACGTTTTCTCCTAACTGTGTGTCCTCTGTAATGAATGGATTCTCTCCCCAAGGGAGTTCGGGAACGGGGATTTCTCCATCCAATTCAACCACGTTGTCGCCACCACAAGATTCAAACTCGCCACCAGTGTTCTCGGATTCTCCTTTTGATGACGTTTTAGCCAATGAATATGGATTGGATGAATTCAATGGTTTGGATTTCGACGATATCAATTTGAATGATGCGGAGCTCTCAACTGAATTCGGTGGTGCAGAATGTTGTGGAGAAAATGGATCTCCGCACCTGCCAGATTCATTATCGATGTCGTGTATGCTTCCCGTGACTGCCATAGGCGGCGAAACAATTAACAATACTTCGGACTGCATGTTTTATCCGACACAGCAAAGACAACAAAGACGCGAGTATTCCTCGGGAACGAGACTGTATTCGGCCCAAAGCAGTCCTAACCTGCCTTGTTCGGTAGAGTCAGAACCTCGACAAATCCCTATTGTGCAGGACATAAGTGATATGAGTTCGGTTGCGCATTGTGTGCAGAACGGATATCTAAATGGTCATAGGACAATCCAGCCCTGTGCCATGACTAACGGTGTCGTGATGCCCAGAAGGAAAAACAGCTCCAACAGCTCGTATACCAATAACCAACAATTTTATCATCATATGCCACACCCTAACAACATACTCTATAACGAGAACTACCCGACGCCACCGTCAGTCCACTCTTATTCGATATCCAACGATTCGCCACAAAAACTTCCGGTGTCATACTTAACACCATCACCGGACTCCCCCGAGGAGTGGTCTTCGTCGCCACATTCTTTGAATTCTGATTGGTCATCGTGCTAGGCGTTAAGGAACAATTTTGCCATACACTTGAAAAAGTGTAGGTGAGAGTCGCATAATATTGAATATAATCTATAAATATATACATATATAATGTAAAAAGTCTAGAATTACTATATATAAATATATTGCAAGACAGCAAATCATATTGGTCAGATTTTAAGCAAGGTCTTAAGTAGAGACTGGCGGCTTTTTTTACTAAACAGGGAGCTTGATTTTTAATACAGAAATAGAGAAATTATTGTAGATACATAACCGTAAACATTTTATATTACGTACCATATTCGTTTATTTTACGGCTCAGGATATTGAGATTTCGTATGAGTGAGAAATTTGTTGTGCAGACTCGTCTTGTACTCTAACAATCTGATTGGACGTCGACAGTACTTTGTTTCCAGGGTTCTGCCTGGTTCAGAGCAGTGACATTAATTCCTCATTTGTCCAAAATCATCTCTGCAATTCCATTCATAAGCGGCCAACTAAGAGCTGAATTTTTGTGTTTGTTTTTACTTTGTTAGCAGCATTTAGTTCTTCCTAGTTTTTACAGGATATGATCTTTTAAGATCTTTTAGTTTGAGGGTTTTATCATGACCAGCACACATATTTATATACTAGGTATTAACAGTACACTACACTAGTGCTTACAATTATTTTAGAACCAGCTCAGTTGTGTGTTTATTTTCTATTTCTTTACTTTTTTTATCGTCCATGCTTTTGTCATAAAGTCGAAGGGTATTTATTAGATATTAACCTTTGAAGGGGAAAAATTACTGGAACAGCTTTATTTCTTCTATAAATATGAAAAAGTATTACATAATTTATACTAGATGAACACTTGAAAATGTTAGCGTAAAAATCCTTGATTTTCTCCAATTTTATGCGATGGAAAAATGGAAATATTAAGAATTTAGAAATGAACAATGTTACTCTAAATTCAATAATATTTCTTCCTAATTTGAACTTTAGAGATAGTTTATCAATAATCTTGTACTGTCTTCAAGTTTTCTTGGTAGGAATAGTGATTCAATCAACTCTTACCCATTCAGCTTAAGAAGTCTAGCTTTTCCAGTGCGATTTGTTCCAATAGGGTTTAGTTTCAAATGTACATATTTATAATCATTAGCAATCTATAAGAAGAAACCAAATGCTTGTGATAATACAAGCTGAAATGTTAAAAATTCAGAAATGATATAGGTCTAAGATATGAGTAGTATTTGAGGGAGATTAGATTACTTCGTTTAGAAATGTTTCACAAATTTCTAAAGTACACTATAAAGCTAAGATAGAATTGTTTTCGCAGTTTCCAGCCATTGAATTCGAGCCACTTTGGAAAACAAAGGCCACTTCACCAGAACGATGGAAACACTCTCTTTTCAGAATTGAAGTGGTCTTGAAGTTTATCTTAGTGCTGTTGTATCGTTTTGTGTTTTATTTTGGGTTTCAGAAAATTATTTTTCTGAGTAATTGTGTTAAATTGTTATTCATGATTTGTTGTTTAAAACTTGTGGTTTCCTTGCATATAAGCCAGCTAGCAAAAGTTCATTTTGGTCTTTCTATTTTTAATAATCCAATATAATTAAGAACCTAGAAATAGAAAGGCGAAAAAGAACTGCAAACAAAGTCGCACGCTTCTAACACGTTCTCGCTTACCATAAACATTTCTGATTCATATTAAATTGTAAAATTTGCACCAAATTCTGAACTTGTAAGAGTTCATCGTTAGTAGTTGAATTAATGGGGGAAATACAATTCGTTGTTTGCCCAGATATTATAGAGATATTAATACAATAATAATAATGATAATATATATTTTTGCGATTACTATAAGTATGATCCTGAGCATGGACGAACATAGTTATAAAGTTTTGTACATTATAAATTCAAACGAGCCAACTTTGAAATAAAATATGAAATTATAAAGCTGTTTTCTTTGCTTTTCTTAGTGGGGGAACTTGTGGCCATTGGAGCGCTGGAGTTACTATGGTGACGGATTTATGTCGCAAAGTTTTGGGAAAATTAGGGGTCAGATATTTCCCGCAACTTCGAAAAAATACCATACACTGTATTCAATTTTCTGTAGTTTTCTGGTTGTTTCGCTTCAAATAAAAAGAAACTGCTACATTTTGATATCAAACGTGATAAAGTTCCACATTCAGGTGACGTTTAATTAGCAAGACTAGAGTCTCGCTTCAAGGGGCAAAGGAACACGAACAAGCACGGACGCGGAAAACAAATTTCTACAATCAAGTTACCTTTCTATTGTTAATGTAAGCTCGACTGAGTTCTGGGGTACCGCGAATCCAATATCAACCCGTGGGAAACACAACATGGATTATTTCCCAAGGTTTACTTAGTAGACTTCTAAATGGCCAAAAAAAGTTCAGGTTTCTGAAATAGGGAGGAAAAATTGTTTTACCCATCTTGGGTCTATAATCGAAATTGTTAGGCATAGTTTTAAGCGAGCCACAAGCTTTGGTTTGATTTTTTGTAGCTTTTCAAACAATTAAATGAATCGGTATTGTGCTATACTCGTAAACAAGACGTAAACAATATAATTATTGATGTATGGAGCAAAATATATCGAGGTAACGAAATACGCGGTATTAATTTCAATAATAAGTTTTAACTTAAAAGTTTTACCTTAAAAGGTAATAATTTTAATTGTGAGTATAGAAAGGTAAACTTTGATTCAAACAAAATTAAGTGTTCATTTCAACATGAAAACAATTTCAATTAACAAAACTTTTATTAATAAGTATCCATTGTTTGAAGAAAGTTTGAAAACTATGGTTAACTTGTTTGTTTTTATTTTCAAATAATTATTAAAGATTTTAAATAAACCGAAGAATTTTTTATACCGTATGTATAGAAGCTGGGATTCTTTTTACACCAAGGAAAATTAGTATCACAATCATGGAAATAATTATTATTTTGGCGGGAGATCATAGGTTACAAAAATAAATGTCACAGTCACGTAATGTTAGTAACTGTTATCTTTTAAAGGGACAATCATGTTGAAAGATGGCGTGGTGTATGAATCCCCCTCTCTTTTCTTCGCCCATTCCTATGGCGTTGAGAGTGGCTTCATTCTTGAGCTTTATTTCAAATTTTGGGATTAAAAAGGGCCTGTCTCCATGGTGGACATATGGGAGGACCGGCTCGCCCTAGAATACGGCCACCAGTAATCCATGAAGATTTCTTATTCGACAACAACAGTGGAGTGATTTTGTTACAGTAACCACGAGAGTTCTTCTTTCAATCAATGCACCTGTTACCATGCTTTATTAGTTTATGAAGTGAACAGCCCGGCCACTGGGCTGAACAGTTCCGATTTTTCATCATGCCGTATACAAATTGCAAAACTTTTGTAAGAGTATCCACGTGCACAGGGTTCGTACGAGTTTCGGAAAGTCTTGGAAAGTTTTGGAAATTGATAATGGATTTTTCCAGGACCTTGAAAATTTTTGAAATTTGAGTCAAAGGGCTTTGGAAAATTTTGGGAAAGATTTGGAAAGTCTCACAGGGGATCCTGTACGAACCCTGTATCCAAAGTTCTTTCAAGTGATTACAGTTCATTTTGTTTCCAAGTACTTTAGTTCTGTTTTATTTGATTCAGGTCTATTGATCTTCAGATAATTAACAAAGCGGCTTCTACGGGATAAAGAAGAAAAGATTCCTATTTAAATATTTGTCTTTTCCTTCCTTCCATCCTATACAGAAGATATTTGTACAGACCACTGAGACGATTTCACAAACATTTCCCCAAACTTTTCCCCAAACTTCCATTCACTCGATGCAGGGGGTGTCGTACTTTGTTAGCAGGAAAAACACTCGTAGAAGTACTCCTTTGTTAGGCCACCGGTGTTATTAACACCCATTAAAAGGTCGGTGAAAATAATGTTTTTTGTACCAGCAAATGGCAGTCAGTCTATTTCCTTGTCTCTATTTAATTCGATTAGTACTGGTTTAAGAGCTACGTCCAACCTATCGCTTGGTTGCTGGTGGGTGGTACATTGATTTAAGGGCGTTAAGAATTATTTTTACTAAATATTACATAACTTCTGTTCACTTGTTTTGTTCCAGTTGTATCTCAATATAAAACAAAAGCCGGTCACCGTAAAAGCAGAAAAACTGAACTGAAGCACTGAAGAACTGAAGGGAAACGCGAAAGACAAGAAAATTAAGCAAAAGTCTTGTAACAATAGAAGAGGTTATATGGATGCGGAATCTAGCTTTGAACACCGTGTTTTGCAGAACACACACTTTTGAGCCCATAACAGGTACGCAATCCTCATCGTCAAATCACAACTCGGCTTACGTCAGCCCAGTATATAAAGTACAGGAATATGAGTGACTAATGAATATACCTTAATTTGAAAAAGGAAATAAAAGTATATTCAGTTGAACAAAAAAATACTTTTTGACAGTCTAATATCAAGACAACAACAGCTGTCGGGTCGTGTTTCTTTGGTTACCTGTTATCTTGTCTCCCGCTGTGAAAAAAGCGTTTTATTTTTTCGACAGGTAAAAGAGTCAAATTAACGACATGTGCCGACCGTTAATTCACTACAAATTTTATGAATTTTTTCAACCAAAAATTTAAGAATTAATTTAAATAATATTCAATTTATAAGATTGCATTCGTCGCGAAAATATTTTTTCGATGACTGAAGAGGAAGAGGCACCGTATCTTTTCCCGCCAAAACTTTTGTGGCCGGAAGTTCAAGCGTCGAGACAGGCGACCATCGTAAGACGCGCACGTGCGTGGTACCGTAAAATATTGTCGAAAGCCGGATTAGGGAGGAGTATGTATAAATAAACCTTAATTTTGTTAAAAATAGCAAAAAAGCTGCGTTTCTTGGCATGTGTTTACATGACCCAATAACTCTACAAAACAAGGTATTTTTGAGATAATACTGTTTTTCTGCCACTGTGGTCGTCAAAACCTCAGAGTTAAGAATTTAAGACTTTTCATTCAGCGTGGACGACAAAGAATTCCGATATGTGTAAAATGAAGAAGCAAAGAAGAAGATTTTTCAAAGCTCTATACCAATCACTCTGATTTGAGCGACGTCTCTAACCTTAACCATACTGGAAAGGGCTGGCTTTGAAACACGCCATCGCATCATTAGTGGTGACAAGAGCGAGAGCAGCCTAAGAAGCTACTGCCAAACGGCAGAAACACCAAGAGAAAAATGTCAGAAACCATCACAGCTGCATTTCTTTGGACTGACACTACAAGTGTAGTTGCTATAGCGTAGCTGTAAGTAACGATACTTTCAACTCATCGCCCATATCTGGCATATTTGCAGCACAAAACCAAGAATGATAGAAAATGATTAACTGAAGGTCCTGCGGGATTTCAACGTCTCTACAGACAAGAAGATACAAGCGAGAAGACCAGAAATCATAGTAATAGAGAGACAAGGAAAGCAAAAATAATTGATGCAGCTTTACATCATCACAGGGTGGCTGAGATGAGAAGGAGAAAGCCGAAGAAGATAAGCAAGTATCAGGACCTTTGGATGGAAATAGAAAGACTGTGAAAAAATAAAACATATACCATACCTATGGTATATACCATGTACAAATCTTCAAACGATTTCAAGGGGCAATTAAGGTTAGAACTAGAAAAAGCATACACAGGTGAAATTTAAATTACGAAAACCTGCTCTGTTGGGCACCGTCTACATACTAAGACGTGTCCAGGACGTATCCTGGACGTGTTCTCCAGCCGCTCTCAGGAACCTGAGTGAGCTGTTGAGCGAGAGAAATTTAGAATTGACCAGCAGATACATGCCTGTAATTAATTATGTGTATGTTTTGCTGAGAAATAATATATAAAGGAATAATAATAAATCTTTATTGCCGTTTAGAACTAATAAAGCGGAAACATTTCAATTTTTCACTAATCATAAACTATTAATTCTATTTATTAATTTTAATTAATTTAAAATTAAATGTTTAGTCAGTTTACATAATGTATTTATTCATAATTGATTTGTGTTTTCATGATATGCATAAAAACAATTATTCAAGAAAGAGTTAACTAAATTCAGCTTATTTTGCGTTTTTCACGCGACTTCGTTCATGTTTCCATAAAGTCTATATTTAATTTAAATGATGTTTTTTTAGGATACTAAATGTATTCGGTTTTCGAGTCCATGTTCCAGGGGGAGGGGGAGGGGGAAGGGGAGGGGGACTCAAACCAAGACAAAATATAATTAAGGGACAAGGTCAAAACAATTGTCCAAAATAGGGACCCGATTTTATTAATTTAGGTGGTGGGTACCGGTAGATACCCCCTCCCCCTCAGAGACCTGTTGAAATGCTCGATACTGGGTGTCCGTAGTGACTATTTCTATCCGCAAATACGTTGTTTAGAATACATGTAAACAGACAGTACATTCAATTTTGTGATTTGAATTTTAGTTTTGGAGAGATTTGAGGACAAAATCCAGGATTTCACTTCCAGAGGTGGTGGGTACCGGGTAACACCACCCCTCCCCCTGAATCGGGTACCGTAAGATCACAATTGTTTTGACCTTATCCCTAAAGGTTCCCCCCTCCTCCGGTTTAGAAAGAAAGAAAGAAAGACCATCCTGAGTAAAATATCGAATTACTTCGAATCCAACCAGGATCCAGCCTAAAATTAAACCGTTGGATAAAGGAAGAAGATAAACAAAACTCGTTTATTTTCTTTACCGCCAAAAAAATACATGATTTCTGGGAAAAAAAGGCACGATATATGCATTCTTAAAGAATCTTAACTTAGGTGCATGTACAGACCTTTAAGGACTTCTGTTGTCCTGAACTAAGAGGAAGTTCCAGGTAAAGTAAGGGCGATCATTTGATTGTGTTGTGTCTCGGGCGCGCCGAACTGCACAAGCTAAGTTTTTGAAAGTTGAAAATTTGAATGAAAATTCGTGTTAGAATCTTCACTTTTTGAAGTTTGCCTCACTATAGTTATTCTTTATTAACCACGAAACCTTTCAAGTTATAAGAGAGAGCCAGTAAAAAGATATCAGTCATAAGACCAAGTGCTAAGCACTTAATATAAACTAGTTAGTCGAACAAGAATTCAAACGAGATGAGTTAATAACTTTTGCTTTTCACTAACCTTTTTCAATAATGGTCGGTGTTAGAAACTATATATCCTGCCAAGCAAAAAACTTGCCATGGTTTTCTGGATTAAGATTAAGATTAAGGCTGGAAAATTGAATATTATTGGACGTTCTTTGTTCAACACGTAGAAGGCGTTCGAACAAAGCTGCTCTTCGAAACCACACGTTTCTTCTTCGTCTGCTTAGAAATGGTTTTCTCAGCAGACCTTTAGCCAATCAACGTGCTTAGAAAAAAATGGCATGCAGTTGTCACTTTTTGAAACCCTTATTGCATGATTTTCCCGTTCACTGGAATTAAAAGTTTTATCTATTTCAAAAACTGTAGTGCATTTGTGCTTGATTTTCCCCTTCAATTGGTAGTTTCTTCGAATTTTACTTTCGTTCAAAAACGTTTATCCAGAACCTCGGCTGGAAGTCCCTTACTGCGTTCATTCAATTGGGCTTCCTGTGGTACTCAGTCCTCCCACGTCCCTTCGAGCTCATCATGTGATCATCAGCTCCAAAAGGAAGATTCAAGATGGCGTCTCATTCTCAAGGAATTCAGCAACTTTTAGCTGCCGAAAAGAAGGCTGCAGACTTAGTATCAGGTGCTAGGAAACGTAAGTACCTTGGCAAAAGCCATCTCTCTAGATTAGGGTTGTTTTTGATGAACTTCGTCCTATTATGCTCGTTATTTCAGTGAAATATCAAACGAGGGATTTTAGCCAGAAAACCCAGAGATTCCACCACTGTTTTTAACATAAAGGTCCATATTTATTTCATTTTCTTCTTCTATACGATGCTTACAATGCTTGATATATATTTATGGCTACATAGGACTAACTAAAGCTAGAGGAAAACTAGAGTTTTTTTTAAACCATTAAAATGCAAGTGTTGTAATTTTCCCTCGAAATATTCTTATTCTTACTAATTAATAAAACATTAACTACGGTGTACGCTGAGGTTCGTACTTTAAGGTATGGCTCAATACTAGAGACATTTGCCTAGACTTTTCTTAAAATACATGTATGTTAAGTATATATTTCATATATCTATACCTTGCCCTTGCAGCAATTCCCAGAAAAACTGAATTCGGTGGACAACACAATGAATTTTAATTTTCAGCAGAGTAAACCTCTATAATTTTTTATCTTGCAAATTGAAATGCATTCCAGGTGATTTGGAATCTAGGTGTACAATGTATTGTTTGTCACAGCAAAAACTTTGAAGTATTTTCTATTATCGCCTGTCAAAACAAAATATTTTTAGCAACAATGACAAAATATGTTAACTTATGTGGTTTCAAAAAATATCCATACTGAACATGGAGGATATTTGAAAAACAATCCCCCTCCCCTCTGGAATTTCCAATTTTCTTTCATGCAAACCTTGTAATTTTGTGTTCCTCTGACCCCCCAACCCTTGCAAATTTTGTATTTCCTCTATGGTGGGTGTGGATATTTTTGGAAACCACACATTTCTGAAAGATATTTGGTGAGTCAATCTTACTTCTTTATTTTCAAGTAAAAGTTGTTGTTTATCAAGCTGTAAACCTGGAACTAAGGAATATTGAGCTACAAATGTTCACTGATTGACTAATTCGTTTGGGCTGAGTAAAAAAAAAAGCAAAATCACCTGGACTGAGAATATGCTCCTACCTGGGTGTCCAGTGCACGTACTAACTGACCAATCACTGCACGCTTCGATGCTTAGCCAATCGGCCCTAGCTCCAAGTCTCTTCCCAAATAAAAAAAACATGTTTCGATGATGACTTAGAGAGAAAGAGTTAAAATATGTGATGTATGAAAAGTAAAAGCAAATATTTGCCAAAATCATATGACTTTTAAGACTTGGGCGAGGTCCCCTCGAATTAAAACAACAATCCTTTTCATATTTACTTTTTTGGAAAAGTTGGAGGGGTCTATCTTTAATATATTTTCTTTATATATATTTACTATGTGTTGTATTCCATGCTAGTCATTGTTAACTGTACCATCTCTTGTCTTTTAGGTAAAACTAAAAGATTGAAACAAGCTAAAGAAGAAGCCGTAGAAGAAATCAATAACTATAGAGCAGAAAGAGAAAAGCAGTTCCAAGAGTATCAGAAGGAGGTTGGTATGGAATGATGATAGGACCTTAGTAATTGAGGGTTCGAATTTCCCACAAGATAATTTCCCACATTTTCTAACTAGTTCTCTTTTTAGAAAGTAATGCAATGAAATGCAAAGAAAAACAAAGTCTTTGCGTTTGCATTCAATCCATTTATCTTGTAGCTGTTCAATGTACAAGATAAATTTATCTTGTCACTAAAAAGTTGAAATTCTAATTTATACCATGTAATCCTAAGAAAAGAAAACAAGTTTGCAATTTTTGTTAGAAACTGGTTATCATACAAAATCAAATTAATCAGGGGTATATCTCACGAATTAAAAATGCTAACAAGAAATGGTAAAAGCCAGTTTCCTACTTTTGTAAAGTACTTTATAATGCGTTGAAAAAGTAAAAATTTGAGACATTAGAATTTGATCATACACCGATTCCGAACATGGCAGACATACGTGGTTTTCCTGGATCGAGGAGGCGAAAACGAGGCTAGTCAGTCGTCCGTGATCTGTGGAAAGCTGGCTTTTCCCTTAGACATCACTAAAAATGATTCTTAATGGATGTAAACACCATGTAACACCAGTAACAAAGATGAAGCTTGCACACAGATAATGAATTACTGACTAGCCTCGTTTTCGCCCCCTCGATCCAGGCCATCCGTTTGTGTCCGCCATGTTCGGAATCGGTGTATAGTAGCACTTTAAAGGGGCACTTGGATGAAAATCGATGAAAATTGGAAATGCCTTGAAACTTGGTTAAACTTATCTATATGGCCCCAATAGTAGCCAAGCAACATATTTTCTTCACAGTCAAAATTTGCGGATAAAAATTATATATATTTTTCAGCATCTAAATTGTGAGTAAATGACGTCATTTACTCAACCCTATTGTTCTTTTAGTTTTTAAACCAAAATTTCTCAACTGCGAGTGGCCCCCAGGCTAAAATTTTTGCCAATCTGCTTTTCATAATCATGATTGAGTCATATTATTCTTAAATACTTGAACTATTCGGACTTTCAAAATATGGGGCGTTTTCATCCAAGTGCCCCTTTAAACAAAAGAAGATGAAAAATTCGGGATAAAATCACATGCGCACTGAAAATGATTCTTAAACTGTGAACTGGCTTATTGAACCCTCTATACAAAGACATAAATTGTCTTAACAAGAATTTTATTTTTAGCACATGGGTTCCAAGGATGACTTCCAGGTCAAAATTGATGAGAATACTAAAGTGAAATTAGACCTAATGGGAAACAATGTCAACCAGAACAAAGAAGAAGTCATCAAGAGGATTCTAACTCTAGTGTATGACATAAAACCAGAAATACATCAGAATTACAGGAAATGATATCCCCACATGTAGTTAACAACACTAGAATGATTCATTCAATATTGTAGGCAGGGTGAATCCATTCAACTCATGAAACAAAATTGCGTAAAGGCCAGTTTACATGGTACAGTACAACTTTTGCTTACAACTATCGCATGCAATCTGCTTATGCAACGCTTACAACACAAATTGCATTGTATACTTGCTACAACTTTTTTCTGGTCGTACACATCATTTGTGAGCAGGTTGAGGGTTGATTTACATAACGCAATTTGTGTTGTGAACGTGGCATAAGCAGTTGTAAGCAAAAGTTGTACATGTATGCATACTTTCCCATTACAGGCTATGCTTAATTTGCTTGACAAAAAAAATCATTTTTAGTTCCACACACAATTTAATTATCACAAAGCATTCAACTGAGGCTTCAAGATAGTTTCAAAGGATTATTCAAATTTGGACCTTGCAGCCTCAGCCGAATGCTTAGTGTTTGACCAGTGAACTGATGTATGGAAAATGGTAAATCGTACCAAAGGCTTTTGAATTATTCATGAGTTTTTTGAAATTATTTTGAAAGTACCATCAATGATTGAATACTCAGGGAAGAGACACCTTAACTGAAAAATTTATGGGGAAAATTTAAGCTCAAACTAATGTGGTGTGATGTATCTAGTGTTAATAGCAGAACATATTCAAAAGAAAGCATTTCATTGATTAAATTGAATTGAACTTACCATCAAACACTTTTAAAAACATTTTACAATAGACCCCTTGCAGCATGTTGGGAATGCAGCTCAATCTGGAGGACAAAACAATAGGTTCCAATTCTCAGGAGATTGAAATTCTTTTCTTTTGTCCCCTAAATTGAGCTGCTTTGACGTCATGTGAAAGGGGTCTTTATTTACCAAATGGTAGAATATATCATATTTAGGTATGGGTGTGATGGGATTGGGCTTTCAGGGCTGATAGGCCCCTTATTTATGTCGTAAACTTTGTTCACCTGAAAATTAACTTGGACTACTGAATAATGAACTGTAATATTTTTTTTCTCATTTCTAAACTAGTAATGAAACTATTGAGCCAAATTATTAAGTGGAAAAGTTTAATATTCAAAATCTTCAATTTATACAAATGTTAGTCTATTGGTGATCTAATAATTATATGTGTTGTAAAAAGGAGATACAGTATGTTCAGCATACTATATATACTTCTGCATAAAATTTTAACAAGTTAAGTGCTTTTTATGTTTACTGTCATTCTCAATATTTTGCAAACTCAGTAGTTGCGAGTTGCCTGTTGAAATTTGGTTTTTCACTGCCGCCAGACCAAAACATAAAAGGTACTGACTGATTAGTTTTGATTTTGGCAGTGAAAAACCAACTTCACAACAAGCCATTAAAATGTCTGAGTTCACAATAAGTGACCAAGACAACTCTAGATGGCAGATATTTTGGTGTATTGACTTTCATTCATCAAAGATAGATTGATTTGACTTGGCCCTTGAAAAAATATTTTTCTATATTTTCTCGTTTTACTTTGATTGTTGGGTAATTAATTAATAATATACAACTTGGTTTAATTTCACGGGCCAAAGAAATCACTCTATGGACTGATCTTACTTGGTATATTATTGATTTCTTAGAATACCTTTCCATTTTTCTGCCTCCCACCCAGCTAGATAACTCACGATGTGACAATTTTTCTGATTTTGACCAAAAAGCCAAAATGCCAGACAAATCTTGACATCGTAGAGGTTGCAGAGATGTCCATAGCACTATTAGTCAAAAAGCCTCTTAAGTTGTTTCATCAAGTTGCAGAAGTATTCAACAGCTCTCAAATTAATAGCTGTTTTATTGTGATGTTCTATTTGAACCAGGCAAAAGTCTGTGTTATAAATAAACATAAATAAGGATGGGCTGACCAGAGTAATGGCATATAATATTTCTATATTTTTTTGTACTTTAAAAAATTCTCTAATAATAATAATGATAATAATAATCATTGCACTAACCACGAACTACTACAAAAAAACAAAAATGAAAAAAACGCCCAGCAAATTTACATATATGTTTTAGATGTATTACGGGTGAATTGGTTAGACAATACCCTAAAAAAACAATATCTCTTAATGCACTTTTGGCATAATAGACCTTTCCCAAATTCGCTTGAATGATCACGAAACAATGGTTCCAAGTCGAGGTTGTCCTTGATAAATAAAAGAATCAAGTTCAGTCTCAACTTGGAACCATTGTTTCGTGATCATCCAAGCGAATTCAGGAAAAGTCTATTGTTGAACATTTTACTATCACTACCAGGATTCTTCATAAATTTTCTTTTTAATCCCCTGACTGACAATTGCCAGACTGTCGGCTGTGTGTTGGCTGACTATTGGCCATGAGTCTCCCGACTGTTGGAGAATGCTTGGCCAATGCACAGCTGACAGTCAGGTGATTGTGAACCAACACATGCTGGCTTGTCATGAAGTACCCGATTACCCCATGCCATACATCCACATCACTGGGCACAGTGACCCATACGCTGACCCAATACTGTTGACCACAATTAAGGTTATGATCTAATCGGGAGTGGGTGAGCTTCGGTGTTAAATACAAACTTATCCAAAGGCACCACATCATAATCACTAAACAACAGGAACAAATACTTTAGAGTTTCTCCCAAGAAAAAACTCTCCATTTTATCCCTATATCCCCGGGATAAGTCCAGCACACTGTTGATAGATGAATAGCCTCCTTGTGAAATACGAGTATGATTTTCAAAAGCTTGGAAAATCTTCCATCCATATTCCTGATACTTCTTGTTTTTCGTTAGTTTATACATGATATATAAAGATTCCACTGTTTCTGGTCGTAAAAGATTGTGAGCATCCAGAGGCTGAAAGCACAGGGAAAGAAAGCACTTTAGAAATAAGTGTTCAAGTAGACTCGATAAGGGAGGGGACTGGCTTGAATGGGTTTCAAAGACTTAATTCAAAGAAAACAACAAATAAAGATATATTCGACAGTGTCAATCCCGGAGACAAACAATGCCATCTAAGGTCTTTGCTGAATGGTGTGGAAATTGTAGGTTTTTACTGTAGTATGAAGTGAACATGAAGAAATTCTTATTACCCCAAATGTACAGCCCCTTTCAGCGATGCAATCGCCAATCATCAATCACTGTTTGCCCCTTCAACTATGTTTTTGAAATAGCCGTATACACCCCAGAGTGCAAGATTCACATAAAATAAAGAATCATCGTACCTTGACAATAATATCTTTCGAGGATCCTAGTACCATGTTGAAGTATGCAATCTCTGGACTGAGACCTGTTGGCATTTGAGAATACATCTGGTAGCAAGTTTCAATCATGTCTTCGGCAAACTTCATGTATTTTTTGTCCAGGCCATTGTGCGCAGCCAATGCCATGAGTCCGGGAAGAAAACACACAAGGTGATCCTAGAAACAAGATGACAATCACTATATTAAATATAGACACTTTCTCTGGTTCCTTTGGTGTCTGACTGGGGTTTTACTCTACAGTTGTTGCTGCCAGGCTTTACAAACATCCACTTTTAAAAACACGGACATCCCACTTATCGACACACTTGTTCCAATGGACTGCATTTACTAAATTAGTCAGCTCAATATGGACATCCAGCTGTTAATACAAACACCTTCTCTGGTGTCCAAATTATACTGTAACTAAGAAGCCGACTTACCATTTTAGGGCTGAAGGAGGTGCCGTGAAGTAGTTCACCTACATAAAGTAACTTATTGGGTTCAGATCTTCTTGATAATAGAGAGATGACACCATCCATAGCATCAATAAAGTCTGTTTTCAGCCTATGATGTCAGGAAAAAGGATAAAAAAGGTCATGAATGAATCATAACAATTATAGTGGTTTTGAGGGCTTTTCTTTGGGTTTTCAGGTTTTCCTCCCTCCACGAAAATCAACTTTTGAATTGTCTCTCTGTTGGTGTCTCTCACTGCTGTTTGGTTTAGTTTTGGGTTGTTAGTTTGAGGTTTGCCTGAATTATGCATTTTAGTTGAAACAGAATTTGTTCTCTCTCATGAGTAGGGTTTATTTCTTCTACTGTATTGCACTTTTTTTTCCCCTTGTCTTTCTTTCATAAGAGACCCTGTGGTCCTGGGCATTGCTCAGAGAGAGAGGGAAAGAAGCTTAAACCTAAAACAACAACAAAATATCAAAGAAATTAGAAAAAACCCTTACCAGTCTTCAGTCTTTCCAGTTTGTATCCACTGTTTCAAAAGGTATTCGTAGTAACTGTCTCCACGAGCACCAAGAGTTATAGTTGCTGATGGTCTAAAGTTCCCTGTATCTGCATTGACGAAGATCGGCACCAAACCATGCTTTTTTGGGAGGGTGTGCAGGTGCTGCATGACATTATCTACAGCAACCTAAGATGAAATAAGTAACAGTGGTAGATTTGTGCATATTTCATGGGGACGAAAAGTCATAGACAGTATAGACCTCTTACTAGTTCCTAATCTGGGGGACAAAACAGAAAAATTCTTTTCTGGTGTTAAAACCTCTGTTTTGAGCCCCTGGTAAGGGATTTAGTTTAAACTCCATTGCTCACCAGAGACATAGGCATAAGCATAAGAGTTTATGTGCAATCTGTGCTACATGTAGAGCCTGCTTTTCAAAGACATCAAAAAAGTCTTCTCTCTACACTTTTTTCTTGTTTTGTTGTTGTATTGTTTCCTCACTTCCTGCATGGTGTATTACTGAACAGAGCACAGAAAAAGCTAATTGTGATATCAATACCTTGTAATCAGGGTTTCCTGTGACATATGTAAGATCCCTGAATTCCAGCTGTATGGTACTAACTTCAGACACAGAACTATCAGGTCCCCATCGTGGAGGGCGTGCACGTAAAGTTTTTAAGTTAACATCAGAGTATGGGATGCCAGATGAAGATTTAAAGCAATTAAGCAAGCGGTTACCCAGATCAACCTGGAGATCATGTAACATAATACTCGTGTTAACACAAGACATTTGGGAAACTCACACTTGATTTTAGATTTTAGACACAGACCTTATAGCACTTTCCAATCACAAGCGGGAATCCCCGTCGCGACAAAATAATTTTTTGGTGGACATCAACCAAAGTGTTTCCATGACATTGTCGGAAAACACAAAGTTATAAAGGCATGTGCCATGTAGAATGATGTGGAAACGCCTTGATTGACGTCCACCAAAACTAATTTTGTCGTGACAGCAAATTATAAGATTTCCCACGTGTGATTAGAAAGCACTGTAACATGCCTAAGTCAACTGGCTGCCCAACAGGGGTGGGGTAGATTAAGTTTGCTGCAGTTGAGATAATAGTTGCATTAATGGAAGTCAGTTCAATTGGTCCTTTTCAATATCTTATAATGTGATGGCAGCCATGACAGGAGGCAGGAACAATTGAATGTGATCTAATCTGATTTACATAAAAATAATTCAATTTCCTAGGAGAAAAAGACTATTATCATTGTGCCTCCCGTCATGGCCGACATTACATGATGGTGCAAAGCATCCATACTCAAGATGAATACCATGAAAAACCACAGGGTGCACAAATTCTCGGGTCCCACTGGGCATCTGAAATAGCATTTTAACTGCAGACCTCTCTTATTGCTCATTCTTTAATGAAGCCTAAACACTGGTTAACATAACAGCCCACCCAACTCAACCCTCGGAAAATTTATGGTAAAAATTTTAGCCCACTTTTCACAATCATACAAATAAATTCTACTGTAAAAATTAAATTACTTACAGCCTTTTTGAGAAAAATATCATCATTGGACAGGTGATACGCACTCAGTAATCCACCAAGAGCACGGATTGTTATCTCAAAAAGATTGACATCAATATGTTTATCAAAAGTTAAATCATTCGCAACCCAATGACGCGCTTCTTGGAACTCTTCCTTTAGGTTCATTAAAAGCATGGTATCAAGTGAATCAATGATCGTTAACCCAACTCCAAACCATTCACTGAATTTCTGTGATATCGGCTTTAGTTCATCATGGCCCCATGCATGTGCCTTATATCCCTTCCAAGCATGCTTAAATGCCGCAATAACAGCTTTCTGTCGATCATTAACTTCATTTTGTGGAAGTAGCTTAACGCCATTAATATCCAAAACTTGAGAATCTCTATTTGGCTTATTAAGTTCGCCATCACCCGCAGTATCTCCAAGGCCCTCGACTGGCTTTATTTCATCATTATTATTGTTATCGCCATGAATTTGTCCATTTTCCAGCTCCACTCCTCTAACATTAACAGCTTCATTAACTTTATTGTTTTTGTCTTGCTGACGTAGTTTTAACCTTTCTTGAAGCTTCGGAGGTCCTCTTTTTAGTACCACACCCTGCTTTCTAGCTAATTCTTTGAGTTCATCTAAATGTTGACGAACACGGACATCTTTATTTGGTCTTCTTATAGGTAAAATATGTTGTTCTGATATTTTGTGAGGTCTGTGATCAAATATATCATTCTCTGTAGTTGTTTTGCTATCAGTTTTCTTATGCCAAATTATTAATGACAACATTAATAAAATACAGACTATCACTAACACTGATCTCTGAAGTGAAGAAAGTCTCTTCCATTTCTAAAAAATAAAATAAAATAAAATAATAAAAATATTTTACAGTAGATATTTTAATTACAAACTCAGAATTACTCTCACATTTTTAGTTTAAAAGATACATCAAGACTACAAAGATACAAATTCGAAAGCTTCGAAAAAATGGCCTGCTGTTCTAACGTACATGAAAACAAAACAAAAATTGAAAATTCATCCAATTTGGGTATCGAAAATTATGTCTATTTTTCTACAAGCAGGCATGAAATTTGATCTCTTAACTTGGTTATTTGTTCCATGGCCTTGCTTAGAAAGATAGAAAAATGTCGCAAATTGTCGACGTGGCCGAATAAAAGTGAAATAACTACAGGTAATAAGTTCTGCCAGTCTAACAACACTCCTTTGTTTTGTCAACTGGCGTCTACACTAACACAAAAATTCATACACTTTATTTTCAAAGTTTTTCTTTCCTGGAGAAAGAAAAATCTAACTAAAGTCTATTTTATTCTTTCATTTCGATTCCTAAGAAAAATGAAGGTTTGAAGATTGTGTGATGACCAGGCTAAATTTGCAAAATTTTAAGGTAATCTTACTGTAAATCTTGAGGAGCAATTAAGCTTACAGTAAGTTTATTCCTCGTGAAAAATTGGCAGAAGATAGATCACAAAGGTTCTGTAGAGTCATTATTTTTTAGAATGAATACTTTCCAGCTTAGTGATAATTGATTATTCTTGGAGATGATTATTGTTGCTAAATTAAACACTACAAACACCGCCACTACATTAAAACTAGATACTCACCCGGTAAATAGAAGTACTTCTCCGATTCTTACTATTATCATAATCACTATCTTTGGTAGGTATAGATACAGTTATAAAATCCTGAGGCGATTTCCACTTGCCAGAGAATGCCATAATTCTAATTACGTAGAATCGAAAGAAAAATTATAATTTCTTGTGAAAATCAAGTCTTTTCTTCCGCCATTTTGAATTTTTCTAGTGCCCAGTTCACTGAAGAAATACGCGAACGAATGAGTTGGACTGTCGTAATTGGCTAGATTTTATTAGTATATTCATATTGATTATTACCACATGATATAGCCATGCCTTTCCTTCGGACATATGTTCGCTGATGACTACAGGGGTATCAATATTCAAATTCAAAGTATATTTAATTTAAAGCCAACAGTAAGCAGTAAGGGGTTCCAAAACACTTTCCAGGGGGGCAGGGGGTCCCGCATGAGAACTCGCTCAGCAGCGGAGATCTCTTTCCTGCCCTGCGTCGCTCAGCCTAGAGAAAAATAACGTCTCATTAAAATCTCGGGCTAATCTAGCCTGAATAAGCAGCCCAAAGACTAAGGGGTTCGTCCTTCTCCAAACGACCCCCCCCCCCCCCTTTGGGCAACTGCGCTAGGCTAGTAATTATAAGTCATGATGAATGTTTTGCGCGGCAACAAATCAATATTGAACTGCATGCTTTTCTATTTTGTAACATTTATTTTCTTTGTTTCAATAATTCTTTAGATTATAAAGTAGAGAAGTCAGAGTTTAAAGCACTAACAGTAACACTAAAATTACTTCCCATCGCTTTCCTACAATTAATCCAATCATAACACACGCTATCATGGTTACGTGAAGATACAATATACAGTTACAAATACGACCACGATTTGCCGCATCGATTCCCACTAATTCGAAAGCAACTCCAGTGATTACTGATTACTCGGCTTCGTACTAAAAAAAATTAAAGTCGTATGGCCAGCGACGAAGTCTTGAAATTCTGCCATACGCTCTCACTTGTATACTTCTTGGAGTATGAAAATAGATGCTTGATGGTTGATTTCACAACTGGTTTCACTGAACGGAGAAAATATCAGTTTGGAGTTAGTTTGGAATGTACCATACCCAGGTGCGAAGCAACAACATATAAGAGCACAACGAGAGCAGCAGAAGATGCAGCAGAGGCGGATCCATGTGAGGGTGCAAAGGGTACGCAGCCGCATAGCCCCCTTCATCGACTTTGTGCCCCTATTTCAAAATAATGTTTTCTTTCTTTGAATATGAGGGTTGCACCCCTCCTGGGGCCGACTTTGTGCCCCTACTTTGGTTCGGCGTTTTCGCGGGTAGGTGCCCCTACAGCGCTGAACCTCTTCCTGAACAAAATCCTGGATCCGCCCCTGAGCAGTAACATCATGCAACAACAGCAGTAGCAGCAACAACAGCAGTAGCAGCAGCAACAACAGCAGTAGCAGCCACAACAGCAGTAAGAAACAACAGCAGCAGTAACAACAACAACAGAAGTATCAGCAACAACATCAGCAGCAAAAACACAACAGTTCATTACGCTACGCCCAAGAACAGCAAGAGTCATGGAAATCACATGACAGATATAATAAACTTCAATACAAGAACAGATGCTTACAGTCTGTTTCAGATGCATCTGATTTAGATTCCATGACATGGTGAGTCACATTTCTTGCAAGAGACTTGAATAAATCCTGCAGAAACAAAGATGAAGAAAAGAAAGTTTAATGAGCATCAAGCAACGGGTATTTAGACCTTTTTAGTTTGGGCATAATGTTTTTTGCCAGTTTCAGACCACGTGTGATTCCCTAGAGTATCATCTCTTTGTCTAACGGCTGCGCATGAGAAGATACATGAATATGGATACAACTCAAACAAAGAATCTTATTCTCAAGGAAAAGGTCTGTCATTGAAAGAGTAAACGGTATTGGATGGAGTGAATTTCATATGCCTGCATGTGAATCCTCAAGGCACTGAGGTAGCACCCTCAAGGCACGGAATAGACCCCTTGCAGCACTCCGGAATACAGCTCAATTTGGAGGACAAAACAACAGGTTTCAAATTTTCAGGAGATGGAAATTCTTTTGTTTTGCCCTCCAAATTGAGCTGCTTTGACGTCACGTGCATGGGGTTATGGACTCAATGTCACCAACAGGTCACGTGACCCAAACGTGACTCAGAAAGGACATTGTGATTACTGGATAAGCACATTACTGAGCTCACCTTGTTTGATATTCGACCCTTCGTTAAGTATGGAGACAAGTGCTTCACCACGACGGCTGCCACTTGTTTTACGGGGCTTTTTGAAGATGAATGAACAGAATACGTGGTTTTCTTTGGAGTACCTGCAATCCTCTTTGATGTCATTACACAAGTTGTACTATTGGCTTTGGATTTAGAACTGACAGAGTGGTTCAAATATTTATTCATCTTTCTTGTTTCTTTGTTTATATGATGCTTTGATGAGTGGCTGTGATGATGATGATGATGTGCCTTCTTAGAAACACTTTTATCTTTGCAGGTAACATACATCCCTTTCTTAACGTTCCTCAAGGAGCCTTCTTTTTGTGACAACATTTCTGATGCGGTAACAAAAGCTGAAGTTTTCCCCGACGTCCTCTTCGATGTATCTTCATCCATGCTTCTTCCAGAAAGCGCATTAGGTATTTTCTCTTCTTCTGGTATTTGGGAGAAACCATTCATTTGACCGGCCGCCTCAAAATCATCATCCAAGTCATCAAAATATTCACTACAACCCACAGTCGGGTTCCATTCACATTCCAAAGTTAACTTCGGCTTTTTGGAAGACCTGGAAGGTAAATGCGACGATTCTTTCGCTTCAGGAGAATCATTACAGTCCAATGAACGTTTTCGAATTGAAAACTCTGATAACGAACTGGATGGAGAAGACGGAGAAAGAGATGTTGGGCAAAGTGTCAGTGGGTCTTCGTGAAGTGTTGTTTCAAATTCTTTGGATATTTTAGTCGTCGTCGTTGTTGTTGTTGTAGTAGTAGCTTTTGGCGATTTTTTCGATTCTTTGGCGAAGAAGCTCGTAATAGAAGCAGATGGAACTGTATGTATAAACTTATTTTTTCTCTTCGTTTTTAGTTTTGTGTTGTTGCTCGACTTTTGACCATACTTTTCTTTTCTGGAAGTCTTTTTGATTTCAAAGTCTACATCCAGGTGATTAGAGGTCTTATGTACGGACTCTTGACTAGAAGTAAAGTCTCCAACACCATTCTGTTTTGAATTAACTCCACGACGTTTCCCGTTATGGTCCTTTGAAAGCATTTGGCTAGCCTTGACGAATGCACCCTTAGATTTTCTGGATGTATCTTCCATAGATTTTGAGTCAAAATTATCTGAAGTACTGATGCCAAAATTATCATTACCCAGAAAATCTGAGTCATGGTCTGAGCTTGAAACAAGTTGACTAGCTGTTATAAATGGAGATGGCTTGGTACTCCTTGATCTATCATTAGTTATACCACTGATTGAATTTTGTGCAGGTTTGTCTGAGAGTGTATTAGTATGAGACTCTTTATCTAATGAAGCTTGATCACGCGACCAGTCCTCATCAACACCAAGTAAGTCGGCATCATCAAGGTCATCAAATTCATCATCAAAATCATATATGGTGTCCTCAGCAACTGGGAGTCTTCGTTTAGCAGATTTCTGGACTGGTTCAGTCTTTTCTTTCTCAGTAGGCTTGTACAATTGGCCCTGTTTAGTGGCAGCTTTGATCTCGTTAGTTTTCTTCAAGATATTAGCCCGGTAAGTAGTATGGACCTTACTGGCACGAAAAACATCATATTCCAAGTCAACAGCCACAGAACTAGTGGCAAAAAGAAGATCGTTTAGATTTTCAACTGCGCCTTCTGCTCGAACATTTGCTTTTAATGCTTCTTCTATCATTTTGAGGCAGTGAAGTCGCGCCTGTACAGATAGTCCAGTAATGTGGGCAAAATTTGAAGCCTCCTTTAAAGGGCAGCCCCAACCTGGTTCCTCAGGAACGGAGGGCGGAGCACGGGTTCGAGAAGAACTGCTACTGCGCCTTCTTTTCTTGAATTCCTTTCGAATGAGATTTTCTCGGAAGGATTTCTCGTCGTCGGAGTTATCTTTTTCTTGGTCGCTGTAGTCTCCGTCTCCCTCGAAATGTCTGGAAGAAGGAAAGAAAACAGGTTGATGAGAATGGAAGCGTGTGTGTGTGTGTGTGGGAGGGGTGGGGATGGGAGGGGGCGCTATTATTCGGATTAAACTATTCTATCCTACACTCTGGGCGGAGACTCACGAACCCTCCATCCAACCACAGCGCAAATGTTCCAACGAGCGGTATTCTTCAATCGCACGTTACGTCATCGCGGCCTCTCGGGGTAGCTATGGTGCCATTTAACAAAAGATTTCTCATTAACATCGATTGTTAACGGCACCAAGATGGCCGCCATGTTTTTATCTTTTGACTCTCTTGAGAACTCTCATCTCATGTTGAAGACTAGCAGCTTGCAGTCAAAACGTCGCGGTCTACGTCGAAACCTCTACAAATGACCCTCAATCTTGAGACAAACGAATAAGTATCATTTCATTAAACTATTCTACTTACTTGACTTCGTACCCTTTTCGACCTCCTCCATACAACTCAGGATCATTCCCATTTGTTGGTCCACGGCTGATGTATGTACTTCCTCGTCCACCACCTCCTGCGAACGCTCCTCTGTGCCAAAGTTCTAGTTGACAGGATACAAATCGAGCGTTCTTGCAGCAGTCACAACCCTTGTTACACTGAAAGAGGAATCGTAAAAATTTTCAACACTCCAGGAATACAGCAGTAACCTCGCGTAGATTCATGCAATCATGCATGAGAGATACAGTAGCTCAGTACAGGAAGAAACAGTACCTTTGGTTTGTTATCCCCAAAATACGATGCAATCTTTCCATGTCTGCAACTGCGATAAAGAATAAAGATGTTTATGATAAAGACGACGACGACGATGACTGATGATGACTGATGATGACTGATGATGATAAAGATGATGATGATGATGACTGATGACAATGAGGATGATGATGGTGAAGATGTTGATGACATGATTGATGATGATGATGAGGACGATTACCTTGGTTCTTCACAATATTTCACCATAGCTTCAAAACTTTTTTGCACAGCTTTGTTCTTTTGGGCAGCATTTTTCTTTTTCTGGAAAAAAAATAAGCAAAGCGCAACAGTTTTAAAAACGTTTTAAAAACTCAATTTCTATACACAGGCATCAATAATTCACGTACTTCTCTCTTTTTCATGTCATTCTTGATTAGAAAGCAAACTTGGTCCCTATCAGACCTGTAAATAAAGAAAAGCACAGAGTTCAGTATTGGAACCTGTACCAGTTAATAGAGTCAAATAAATCCATTACACAAACGAGTGAATCCCCAACTTGGATATTTTTTGCATTTTTTTTAAGGATTGATCAATGTGAAAGTGGAATATCTCTTTATTACCTTGAGTAGTACAGCCGACAAAATGCTGGTTTTCCATCTCTTCCAGCCCTGCCAGATTCTTGGTAGTACCCCTCCATTGACTGCGGCATGTTCCAGTGAGCAATAAACCTTTACAATGAAAATCAGTTACATACAAATAATAATACCTTAATTTTGGGCAATAATAAAGAATGTTACCCCCAAATCAGTATTGATATGGTGTCAACAGAGTACAGACACCCCACCAATAACATAATCATGATAGTTTACCAACTGATAATGGGTTGCATTCTTTATTATTACCTTCATCGTTTTCGTGTATCACTGTTCTATTAACAGATATATAACTAGATATCATGATGACAGAGGCAAATCAGTGTTATGGCCATGATGTCATATTATATGGCATTCGCAAGCAGGAATGAACTCATCATGATGGAGCAATTTAATTGGTTCGAATCCAGAAGTCTGGACCACCCTCCCTATTCAAATTTTAAACATTTTATTGACTGAGTTTGTTTAGTCCAGATTTTAAGAGGATATTCATTTCATTCTCTTTGACAAGATAGGTGGCTTTGACCTTTTATGGAATCCACCTTTGGCTATACATATTGGTATATATATTGGTTGAAGGCTCACCTAACATTCGCTTTATCCACACCCATTCCAAAACTGATGGTAGCACAAATCACTGCTACTTTACCATCCATCCATTCTTGTTGAACTTCTTCTCGTTTGCTTCCCTTTAGGCCTAAGACAATAGATGAGGTGTTTTATAAAAAAATTATCTGATTCATGCTTTAATAGTCGACCCTTTCACAGTTCCCTGCACCATCCTGAAACATAGCCATGCCTTCTTATCTTATGAGGTGACCTTGCAATGATAGAGACATGTGAATAAAAATCCAAGGTGTCTACCTCATGTCTCGCTTCAATGCAAAGGCACGGCTACTTTTCTAGATGGCGCAGGGAACTGTGAAAGGGACTATTAGCTGTACGAGCTAATGTTTCATGTTTCTGAAATCTTAACAAATTCAGAAACCATGACAAAAACAGAAGGTATTTTATTTAAGTCTAGTGATTTTGCAATGTGGTACTTCTACTGAGCAGACTTTTTTGGCTTGGGCGTAATGTTTTTCCATTTCAGACCATGTGTCATTTTCTTGAGGATATAATTCTTTGTTTGAGTTGTCTGCTCATGTGCACAACTGCCAAACAAAGAAATGATACTATAGCGAATGACACATGATCTGAAATGAAAAACATCACGCCCAAGGTAAAGAGGTCTACATGGTTGCTGGAGCATGAAATATGCTACATTATTATGTGAAAATGATGTCTGTAAGGAAAAGTGAATCTCGTTGTCCAACCTGCATGATAAGGTTTTGACAGCAGTCCCTTTCTTGTTAGCCTGGATGCAACTTCAACACATGCATCTCTCGTCCTACAGTAGACAATACCACTACCCTAATAACAAGCAAAAATGATTATTCAGTCATGATAAATCAATGATGATTAACTTTCGATGATACTAACCTTTGACGATTCTTGTGAATGAAGTGCTGACTCAGCAAAGGACTTCAGATCTTCATATGGTTCATTAAGTAGTTCTTTGAAACTATTAAATATATCAATGTAGAGTCAATATATAAATAGTGAAATCCTCATAATATGACAATTCTTTGTTTGCCTAATACATCATTGCAGCCATGTTTGTGATATTCAACAAAAGATTCCGCATTAGCTGATAAATGCTGTTTATACCACCAACATGGCTGCCATGTCTTTGTCATTTGATTCTCTTTGGAATGGTTGCAAATCATCAATATTTATTTATTTATTTAAGGAATCAGTAAGTTTGGCAGAATTCACTAATATAGATGCATACAGCAATTCTCATACTCTATGAACTTGGTAGTTGCAAGTTGCTCATTTGAATTTGGACTGCCACCATTCAAAAAATATATAGAGGTACTGACTTGATTGACAGCAGTAAAAAAACAATTTTACAACAAGCCGTTGAAATGTCTGAGTCAGCAGAAAATTGAGAATTGGAGTAAGTGTATTTGCTGGACATAGTAGGCACCATCCTTAATGGTATATTATCATTATCATTTTTGTCATGGTAAAAATGATGGACCAAAGTAAGAACTCCAAAAAAACATGAGTTTTCTGGGTCACAGGAACATGACCAAAACAGCTCACCTAACATCATAGAAAAGGTTAGGTCTGTAGCAAGGTGTCTTAAAAACTGCCGTGGATTGTGGATTGAAACTCAGAGAAGCCAAGATGTCTTCCTTGACACGAGGTGTAGCCGTCGCTGTCAATGCAATCCATGGCACATCTGAAAATGTAGTTTTTAGTCTTCCTAACTTGAGATAATCTGGCCGAAAGTCATGTCCCCACTGCGAAACACAGTGGGCCTCATCTACTGCAAAATAGGACAAAACTTCTCTCCTGTGAAGTGAGCTTAGGATTTGTTGGAATCCAGGTGTCGCAGCAAGTTCTGGCGTTACATAAAGAAGTTTAACATTAGGGCTCAGAGTAAAGAGATCTTTTGTGATTCTTTTCCGTTCGCTTTCTGGGATTTTGGAATTTAATGTTTCTACTTGAACATGGAGTGCCTTTAGGCTTGATACTTGGTCTTGAATAAGTGCGATGAGTGGTGAGAAGACGATAGTAATTCCTGAGGCTACGACTGCTGGGAGCTGGTAACATAGTGATTTGCCTGATCCTGTTGGCATGGATATGAACACATCTTTTTTACCTGAAATATATATATTGTCATATTTTACTTATTATATATGCCATTTCTTATTTAGAGATGTAATGGCTAATATCTTATACAGCAAGCTTAATACTGTGAATGAACTCTAACTAACTAAATAAAATATTGACTTCATTATTCACCAAAGACTTGACAGGAATATTTTTAATGAATGAACGAATAAACAAATGAAGGAATGAATACACAAATTAAAGTGTAAAATAAAACGATAAAAACCTAATGTGTATATTTCATAAGTGTTTTCAATAGGGAATGCTCTAAATAGAGTGATATATTATTTAGTGTACAAATCCAATAATCTTCTTGTTGCTGAAGAGAGCTCACACATGCAACCTGATGCCATTCAAAGGTGACAGAACAAGAAGTACTTTCATTTATTGCCACGTGGAAAAAACTGTTAAAACTTTTATGGTTAAATAAAATAAGCTTCAATGATAAAAGTACTAAAACTGTAGGTGTTTTTGACAACGCTGGAGTCAAAAATAAAATTTTTGAAAATACAAGACGACTCAGCAAAAGCGAACATTTGATTGATCGAAATTATAAAAAATATATTGGAATATTGCGATATTGTTAAAACAAAAAGAATCAAAAATTAAATCTTGTTACGTATATTTACCTTCATATACTGCTTTAATGGCGTTCTTCTGTAGCTCTGACTTAAAACCAGGGAATTTGAAGACATTCTTAAGAGTCGTTTCTAGCACAGAACCGGCCATCGAAATGTTTTGATCATAATACATGAACAGACAAATCGATAATGATTCGTAGAACCCTACGGAGATGAATCGACCAGTAAGATTTTGCGAACCTTGACCACAGGAACCCCAATTTCGTAGAGATTGAAAACTCAATTCAAAATATCAAACCACAGCGCTTTTCTTAAACTTGATCATAGAGGTCTTAAACTTTCCTAAAGTGAAATTATTAGCTAAGGAATAATAGATAATATAGAACAATTCGTAGATTCTCAAGCTAAGTTTCTTACATTGTTTGGGCTACCTGTGGTGTAATGTCCTAATATGTAAACATGACGTCATGGAGTAACTTTTGTTCTAAAATTAGAAACATTGGTAATTCACGCAGTTAAGGAAGGACTGAAGGTGTCTTGCGATCATCTCGTCATATTGTGAGAAGAAAACGTCCTTTTTAATTGTGATCATTCAAAGTTTAAGCTTTTTTGTGCTTTCTAACAGAATCGGATTACTCGCAGTCGACTGTTTGAGCTATTTGGGATACCTATCTAAGAGTTATTATTCCATCGCTGAAAGCGTTTTATTATTAATCACTAATGGATCCAACCGCTTTTGCAACCGTCAAATACGAAGTCCGTCGTCTTCCTTGCATCGAAGATAAGATACAAGCCGTCGTTTATGCTCAAGGGAA
>OZ025216.1:1292500-1300000 GCA_964019055.1 Anthopleura xanthogrammica | reverse complement strand
TTGGTGATACTAGATTGAGATGATAAACGATGAATAGTGTAGATTGTTTTAATTAATAGAACAATATAGCTAACTGATAGACTCATAAAAGTGTATGGCACAATAATTCAAATTATCAGAGACGGAAGTTCATGCACGGAGGCCGGGTCGACCCTTCGCCACAACTTTCACTTTCGAATCGCCATGCAAATTCTTTATAAATCAATTTCAGTTACTGTTTTCATATCTCCAATATCTCCAACACTGCTCAAGATATTACTTTCTAATTCTCATATATTACTAAAGTGATTTGCCTTGTACAAACTTTTCTCTCATAGCAAGCAGCTCAGCTTAGTAATCATGGATTCAATCGACATGGTAGAACAGGCACAACCTAATCTCTCCCCGGAAGAGCACCGCGTTTGCGAAGGTTTGAAGATTGCAGCTACAGTAGAAGCCATTAATACTCTTATGTCAGAAAGAATTGTCGATTATAAGTCAGTGGATGATCAACTGTTTCGTGAAAATCCTTCAAAGACTTTGGTTGGACTGACAATAGAAAGAGCGTCTGGTGGATGGCCAGGAAATCGGGATGAAGTGGTTCAACTGTTGAAGAAACAGATTGACAAAGGAGCAGACTTCACCAGAGTGTTGGCAATCGAAAGCAAAAAGGACTCCCGTGATAACCTAAAGATTTTACTGGAAATCATCTTTTCAGAAAGTAATCTTGCTTCGGAACCAGAAGCTGAGAATGACAAGAAGCAGAATTTGTAAGAAATTGCCGCTGAGGCTGCGAATGATAGACGTTTTCTCTGGGCAATCGATGGCTTGCATCAATACTATTCCTACAAAAAGAATGCTTTATTACCAGCCGTACCGAGTGATCAATACAAGACTCTCGAAATCATAAGAAAAAAACTACAGCTTCACAAAATCGAAGCTGATCCATATTTTCGTAGCTTGAAATGGTTTCTGGAAACAAGTTGTCTTTTTAAAGATGCCGATGGCCAACAAAAACCACTTCACAAACCACGAACAGTAGTAAGAATTTCCAATAGCACTAGATCAGTTGATGAATATGAAAATATTCCAGAGCGTGAAGAATTAAATGTAGCTGCAGATGACATCTTTCTTGGAACACTGCAGTTCGTTTCTGACATTAGAGATGAGATACCAGCCACTGATTCCTATCTCAAGACAGAATATCAGCAGCTGTCAGACCAGGCAGAGAACTTCGCTGTTGCACTAATTGATGAGGTCCGAGACGAAAGAGAGCTTTCGACAGTCGTCAAAATGGAGGACAAATTCAGTGAAGGAGTCGATGATGTTTTTGAAAATCGGTTGACGTGGATGAGAGAAGGAATTGAAAAGGTTTCTTTGATCCAACATGCCATCAATCTACGATGCAAGGCTGTAAGTATTGGCCAGGGGGGCCTTACTATCTCATCCCCCCTTCAATTTCTCAATATTTTCACATAAGTGCACCAACAAAATATGTCAGCCGGGCCCCATTTCTTCTCGGTTTCTGAATGCTAACTCTGAACCCTATAGCTCGACTTGGGACCATATCTGGGCGGATCTAGAATTTTGAAGGGGGGGGGGGGGGGAGTCATAAAATCAAGAATATGCACCTTTTGGTGTACTAAGCAACTAATTATAAGCTAGAAAGAGGGGGGGTTACAGGCACCAATGCAGGAGAGGAGAGGAGAAAAGAAGAGAGGAGAGGAGAGGAGAGGAGGAGAGGAGAGGAGAGGAGGAGAGGTTAGGTTAGAATGTACTTTATTGGCATGACCTTGCTGATTACAGGTATTGCTAAAGCATGTAACAGTAACTTAATATAAAATTATTTTACAATGGCTTTTACAAATCAATAAGATATGGGTATATATATATATTCATATAATTTACAAATCAAGGTATTATTGAAGTTAATTATGGTATGGTAATTTGATAATTTTGATTATTAACATTTCGATTGTCTTAGTTCCATACATTTTAAGATATATTTGGTAAAATAGTATATAACGTTGTTGTTCTTCGACGTCATTAGCGAGCAAATATATTCTTTTTCTTGATTTATTTTGTTAGTTGTGGAAATTTCATTTCTAATTAAATTAGAGAAAACATTTCTTAGGTTATTATAAAGGTGACAGTTTAAAATCATGTGTAACTCATTTTCTATTTCGTTTTTATTACATAGTGTGCAGAGACGTTGATCTGTGGGAATATGTAGTTTATGATAACGCCCTGCTTCTATAGCGAGTTTGTGGTTACTTATTCTTAATTTAGTGAACTGCCTTCTTTGATCAAAATCACGAATCACATCTAGGTATTTTTCAATTTCATAGTCTTTCTTAAATGAATTGTAGAAAGAAAGTTTTATCGAATTATTGAGAAGAGTTTCCCAAAATATAACATAATTCTGCTTCATCTTATTGTAGTATTCTGATAAAGTTGGTTTTGGAGTTGGTCTCTTAAAAATGTTTGCGTCTTTTATGTTATAAAAGTTCAGTGTAAGTAGTAAATTTGAGTGATAGCAAGTTTTTTGTTGAGTATGTAAAGATTTCGAAATTATCAAGGCTTGCTTTGCTATTGCATTTTCTGGTAAAGAATGTAGATGATTAAGATATTTTAAAGTTAATCTGTCTATAACTAATTTCAAAGGAAATCTTCCGAGTTCACCTCTACAGGCGATATTTGACGCTTTGTTATTGACACCAAGATAGTATTTGCAAAAACGTAAATGAGCCTTTTCAGTTGGTGATTTTTCCCATTTTTCGAGATTGCTATTTTGGTAAACTCCCCAAATTTCACTGGCATAAGTGAGTATAGGCGTTATAAGTGAATCAAATATCCTATTTGCCTGTTGCGGCCTTAATTTTTGAAGATCAATGTTACGACTAATCTTATAGAAAGCATGAAGTGCTTTTTCTCTGGATTGCTTCAGGTGGGCAGAAAAGTTTCCAGTTGAGCTTAATTTAACCCCAAGATAAGTAAATTCTTTCACAATTTCAAGGGGTTTATTATTTAGTGTGAATGATGATTGTTTTATTTTATCAGTCTCTCTTTTGCAAAAGATCATGACTTTTGATTTTTTCTCATTAACTGTCATTTGCCATTTTGTGCAAAAGTCGTTTACATAATTAATGCTGTTTTGTAGACCAATTTTTGATTTAGATATAAGAACTAGATCATCCGCGTATAATAGACTAGTAAGTTTTGAACCATTTGGTAGAATAACCGGATCAGTTCCAATATTTTTGTCGAGTAAGGTCGAAAGTTCATTTAAGTATAAGTTAAGTAAGAGTGGACTTAAAATGCAACCTTGTCGAACACCACGTTTATATTCGAATGATTTGGTTCGCTTTGTCCCTAATTTGATAAAACATGTTGATTTGGAGTAAGGATTTTTGATAAGTTTATAGAAATTTCCGTTGATTTTATTTTTAAGTAGTCTAATCAACAAACCTTCGTGCCAGATAGAATCAAATGCTTTTTTAAAGTCTATGAAGCAAGCATATATCCTTCCTCCTTTAACATTTGTAACGTGTTTATCAATTACAGTACGCAATGTAAAAATATGATCGGAGGTTCTACCATCGGGCAAGAAACCAATTTGAGAATTGTGTAGTAAATTGCAATTTTTTATGAACTTTAACAGTCTTTGGTTAAGTATCGCAGAAAAAAGTTTCCCTAAACAGCTCGAGACACAAATACCTCTATAATTACCTGTATCTGAACGATTTCCAGATTTAAAAATCGGAGTCAAAGATCCTTCGCACCATGTGTCAGGATAAATTCCCGATTCTAAAATAAGATTAAATAGTTTTTTGTAGATTGGAACCATAATGTCTGCACTATGGCGAATCATTTCATTCCTTATTTTATCAGAGGCAGCTGCTTTTTTGTTTTTCAGAGTCTTAATGCATGCTAATATTTCTTCGTGTGTTATGATAGCATTAAGTAGTGAATTACATTCTCCAGAACTGTTTTTCTCTAAGTTTTGTAATTCTTTTACGAGTTTTGATTGATCTTGAGTTAGTTTTTTGTTTGAATGTAGTGTTTTAAAGTGTTCAATCCATTGTTCTTCTGTTATTGGTGGAATTTCGTCTTCATGAATGTCTTCATTTGCCGATTTAAGAACTTTCCAAAAGTCAGAAGTATTAGCGTTATTTTCAAGTTCATCTAGCTTGGTTGCATGAAAATCTTTTTTCTTTAATTTCAATAACCGTTTAAAAGACTTTAGTTCAGTATGATATGTTTCTCGAAGAGAGTGATTTGACGGTTCACGATGCTTTTTGTTCGAGATTTTTCTTATTTCTTTTCTCGCATTTTTACATTCGTAGTCAAACCATTTCTTACAACAAAAGTTCCGTTTCTTTTGTTTACGTTTGGGTTTCTTTTCTTTTAAAGACATTTTAGCCGCTTGCATAAAAATTGATTGCACAAAGTGAGCTGCTCTATTTATAGACTCTTTGTTTGACGTCGAGAAATCTTTTGTAAGAAATCCATGTATTAAACGAGTTACATTGGGCGATAACATCGCTTGTTTAAATGGCTCAATACATTCTGTAGTCCATATGAATTGTGGAGATAGATCTTGGAGATTATCTAAGTTTTTCTTACGTGAGTAATTATGTGCGACAGATTCTATCCAAGTACAAATTGGGCTGTGGTCTGACAAGAAGTTAGGTTGGTCTACAATAAAGTACTTCACATCTTGAAAAACGTGTTGATCTGTGATAATGTAATCAACGGTACTTACTCCGTTTTTACCATGAAATGTAACTTTACCTAATGAATCACCTTTACTTCGTCCATTGAGAATTTTTAAGTCAAATATCTTGCAGATGTCTAATAATCTTTTGCCGTGAGAATTAACAGTGGAATCAAAATTTTTTCGTAACTTTGTATCAAACGACAAGTCGCTGCGGTCATTTTGTATAAAAACATTTCCATCCTTGCATATAGAGGAGAGGAGAGGAGAGGAGAGGAGACTGAAATATATGCTGAGGCAGGTTTATAACCAAAATTTACTTTTCTCCTAAAATTAAGTTTGTAGTGAGCAAGAACTGCCAGCATTTGCTTAAGGAAGTGATATTTGGCCGAACGTTTTACAGATTCTGGGATGATCCAAGAGTCAAGACAGGCACAGGGATGCCGCCACTTTTGATTCTTTTGATGAAGGTTTTTCTAAGTTTCCTTTGTGGTGCAGTTATGACTTTGCTCGCTCTACTATACATTGTAATCTCACTTGTCAATTGGTACCAGAAGAACAAGCACTGTAGTAGATTTTGTGAGCTGTATGAGCGCCCATGCCAGAAGTATCTCCTTGAACTATGGTGGTTTATAGCCTTCCTCGGTCTGGTCATCATCACATCAAACGATGATAACTTCATCAGTCAAAAAGATCTGACATCCGGTTTGACCACGCCAGGTAAGCACATTATCACCACCACCATCATCATCATCGAAAAAATGCAATGATTGCTTTTTTATTTTATTTATTTTTTCTTGCCAGATATTTTCGTGTTTGCTTTCGTGGTAGCATTTTGGCTTCGACTCCTGACTTCCTTTTGGCTTCGTCTCCAAACCCTTCGGACAATTCCACGCTATCGACGAAACTGGCGCCTTCTCCTCCCTCACATCCTGACTGTTGTTGAATGTGCGAGTTTATTGTGTTTTGCAATAGCTTTTATACAGTGGATAATTCGATGGAAGCAGCTAGATGGATGGCGACCATCAGATGACAAATTTCAAGCGGTTGACGTTTTCTATTCCTTGGGATCGTTACTTTGTTTCTTCAAGCTAGCTCATTATTTGAAGGTTAGGAAAATAAGTGATCCAAATTATTTGAAATAAAGTTGAGAAAGAAATGAATGGATGGATGGATGGATGAATTGCGCTGTTCCACCCTGGGACACACTGATTCCGTGGCAGACACAAACGGACGTCCTGCCATGGGTCGAGTGGGCGAAAACAAGATTATTCAGTCGTCCGTCCGTGATCTGTTATCTGTGGTTTTTATTCACCACTCAAGCTTCATCTTTGTTACTGGTGTTAACATCCATTAAGTATTGTTTTTACGCTCCTAAGGGAAAAGCCAGCTTTCCACAGATCACGGACGACTGATTAGCCTCGTTTTCACCTCCTCGATCCAGGAAAACCGCGTATGTTCGCCATGTTCGGAATCAGTGTATATTTAGTCATTACGAATAGTGTAATAACCAAAATAAATTTTCACTTTTCCTTCTTCCTAGGCAGAGTATACTCTTGGTACCTTGAATCTATCTCTCTACATGATGATTACTAAGGATGTCATATATTTTGCAATCATCTTTGTGCTTCTTCTTTTCGTTCCTTTCGCAACTGCACTGAAGAAAATTTATTCATACTACGAGGTGGATAATATGAATAATGCTACTCAGCCACTAGCCAGGTAGAGTAATGATATTATCACATACTATTGGCCACTTTGGAAACGAGCAAGGGACTGGGGCGAGTTTTGAATTTTAATCTTATGAGCAAAAACGTTTTGTTATCTGATAAAGCATCTCATGATTAGTAAGTCTGGCAAATTTGAAGGTGTTTCTTAAAAAAGAAGCAGAGTTACAAGCCTTCAAAAGTGTTGAAAATTTACAAAGAATGTATGGTTACGCTTGTCCCCTGTAACCATACATTCTTTGTAAATTTTTGACACTTTCGAATGCCAATAATTCTGGTTCTTTTCATTCGATTATGTTCAAATTTGCCAGACTTACTAATCTTGAGATTTTGCTCATAAGATTAAAATTCAAAACTCGCCCCAGTCCTTTGCTCGTTTCCAAAGTGGCTAATACCCATAGGTCAATAACTCATTATATAACGTAACCTTTATTATTATATATCCTAGTCAAACTCGTTTTCTTATTGGTCGAGAGTACATCACGTGGAGGGAAATAAATAATGGTAATTGAACTAAGTGGAGTGCAATTTGGTCTGATATCAAACGCGCGATAACAAAATCACACGACCGCGTAGCGGGAGTGTGATTTGTAATCGCAAGTTTGATATCAGACCAAAATTGCACGACACAAAGTTCAATTATCACTTTATTATATCCATTTTGAAATCATACTAGATAGACACTAAATTTGTGATAAATACAAAAGTATTTATTCACAAATAGCCAGTATTTTGTTTCTTTTTGTAACAAAAAATTCCAGTCAAACTTGAGAAAAGCTACATTTTATGTTCCTTATTTGCTGTAATCTGATTGGCTGATTACATACAATCCTGTAATCTGATTGGTTACCTTTTCTAGTGTTGCATTGTGATTGGCTGACAAAAAGATGCGATTCGGACTCAAAATAGTGCGATTCGGACTCAAAATAGTGCGATTCGTGCTTGAATCAATCACTGAGAGCCAATCAGATTACAGGATTTGCTAGTGATTTCAAAGTGGATATAATAAATCTCAATAACTCCCGCGCGGGTAATAAATGCACGTGATCAAAGCGTGAGAGGGGAATAAATCCACGT